>JAADVN010001127.1:0-10426 GCA_023335535.1 Globisporangium spinosum | reverse complement strand
AGCTACTATCAGAGGCAGCGATCAAACGAACCTGGAACGACGCGACTGTTCATCAATGCAGAGCAAAAATGCAACTCGCCCTTTCGATCCACCTCATGGGACGCTGCAGACACTTTCATCTTTCGAGAAACCTTTCTTCCTCCACGTGTTGCTTTCCACGCACTCTCACTCTTCACCATCCCCAGCCAGGCGAGCAAGCAAGTAATGGGGAGTGACGTCCAGAGCAGCAGTGGCGGCGTGCACCGCGCACGCCTCTCTAGCTCCTCAACTTCATCCCCGGGCACATCGCTCACCAGGATGCTGTTCGCGACCATGGCGTTCGCGTTCATGTGTCTCTGCTACTATGTGGTAGCATCGACATCGAAGTTTGGGTCGGCCCCGCAAACCAGTGAGGCTACTGGGCTCAGCACTTCGCGCCGCAAGAGCAACAACCAGAACCTGTTTGTGCTCGCAAAGCCAGTGACGCCATCGAAGAAGAGGACCGGCGACAATACCGCCGCCAACAACGAAGAGGACATTGACATCCCAGAAGAGCTCGTTGTGCAGCCGTCAAAGGAAGAGTGGCCCATGAAACAGGACTTCTACACGTCCGAGTTTGAAGCAGAAGACATGTCAACGACGATCATCTTCAACGTGTTCAAAGGCGAACCAAAAGCACTCGAGATGCAACTGGAGGCGGCGGCACAGCAGCAAAACCTCTCGAGCGTCTTGGACGTGTGGGTCATGTGCTTCAACTCGCCACGACAGAGCGAGTACGAAGAAGTGGTCGAGAAGCTCCAAGAGGACGGGACGCTGCCGAACCTCGTGTTCACCGTGTCGAACTTCAACCACAAGTTCCATGGACGCTTTTTATTGGCGTACATGGCGACAACCAAGTACGTGCTGATCGTCGACGACGACAAGATGATCGACGACACGACCGTGTACGACTATATCCAGTACATGAACAAACGTCCCGGGGTATGGGGCAACTTTGGCCACTTGCGCGCGCCGACATTCGATGGGTACAAGAGCTGGCCGAACGTCGGCTACGACACGAGCGTGCAGGACTTTGCCGAGCAGGATTACCTTAGCGGCATGTGGTTTGTCCAGCAAAGTTGGCTCGAGTACTTTGTGAAGGAGCGTCCGCCGACGTGGGGCACCTCGGAGGACATGCACCTGTCGCACGTGATGCGCAAGTACCTGAACCTGAACACGTACGGCGGCCGAGTCGCGATGAACGCCGAGAAGCTGCCCAGCAAGAAGCACGCCGCGACCGTTGGCTCGGCGTTAGACTTGCGTGAATACGTGTTTGACCATCAATTGGGGCGAGGCAACAAGGTCGCGAATGTCGTTGCGCCGCTGAGGACGCTCGTGTACGCTGAGACCGTGGAGGACATTGAAGACTTTGCTGCAAAACTGCAAAGTTGTCCAACTGCGAGAGACAGTGAAGGAGGAGGACAGAACAACTTGCGCGCCAGAGACGGTAATACCAACAACGGCAATGATATGAGTCAGCTAGACGACGTGCCGCCGCCGTGGTGTACTGCGGGCAAGACTGCTGTGATCTTTCGCGGCGCAGCTGAGCAGGACATCGCGCGGATGATCCAAGCCGCTGAGCAGCTTTGCAATCTGACTGAGTGCGAGTACCTGTCTTTGAAACCCAAGATCCAACACTCGATCCGGTACTTCAACATGCGCGAAGGGTACGGCCAGTCTGGCACTGACATCCCCTGGCAGACGTCGGTCTCCGATGTACTCATGTCGCTCGTGGGCGTGCTGAACAACATTCTCCCGCAGCAATTCTTCTTCCCAGACATCGACAATGTCGTCTGGCGCGAGCAGGAGGAAGACCACGCGACGAAGAAGAACCGAATGCAGATTTACCACAACGCCGTGCGCCTCGCACTGCAGATCCACGCGAACTCGAAGACGAACCACAAGTGGGACAACCGAGACCTCGCGACGGATTTGGAGACCGCGTACCCGACCAGCATGCGTGTGTTCGCGTGGCGGAAGTCGCCGCCCGACGCCGTGGCAACGGGGGGGGAAGAAGACTCGGACGGCGCGCAGGCGCTCTTCCAGGAGTTCTCGTTTGAGTAAGAAGGCTGCTCTTCTTCTAAGAGCATTGCACAGATTGATCGGCACATACTTGCATGGAGCTTCCACTTTGGTATCAAGTATTTTTTTTTAACTTATTACTTGATACCAAATATCAAACGTTTTCCTCCAAATATACGATGATATGTGTTTTCACAGTGAAAAAGGCTATTATTTGTATCGCACTTGGTTGAAACTTGGTTATTGTGACCAGTTGTCATTATCCAGTAAAGTGCGAAAGACAACCCACACATATCGTACTTTAGCGAGCTCGCTCGTAGCCCACACAGGCGTGTGGGGGAGCTCCACACACACACACAGACTCACAAGTCAAGCGCAAGCAAGCAAGGCAGAAGCAGGCAAGAAGCAGCATGGGTGGCGTGGACAAGTTCCCTTACCCGAAGGCGACGTGGTCTCCGGCCGGCGGCTGGTGGCACGAGACCAAGAACTGGCGCGGCAAGACCGGCTCGGCGCTCGTGGTCATGACGCTCGCGGTGCTGCCACTCGCGCTCTACTCGCGCCAGAACCACGTCAAGTTCCCGTCCGAGGAGCGCCGCAAGCTCGCGTCCCACTCGGAATAGAGCGGCGGCGGCAGCGGCGCAGCAGCAGCAGCAGCGACCGGAAATGCAGAGCAAGCGACACATACACGAGCGAGCGTGGGCGTCTGCACTATTATATACGATACGCGCACGCTCAAGATACTGTGAGAGAGAGAGAGGGAGAGAGAGGCGACGGGCAGAAAGGAGTACGGCGGCAGTGAGCGAGTAAACGAGTGGCTCCAGTCAAACAAGTAAGCGCACTGCAGATGCACAAGACAAACAAACAACAGAAAAAAGAAATCAAGAATACGTGGCAGAGAGGCGAAGATCAACGGAGACAGCGGCGCTAGCAGCGAATGCTTTTCGGCAACGTGAACGAAGGCGCGAGAGGATGTAGACTCACAGACACCCGATGCATCAAGAGTTGCGGGTCGCTCCCGTGTTTCTTTTGATAATGAAGCTATCTCCTGTGACTTGCTGGATCGTGCTCGTGCTTGTATTGATTTCCATATTCCACCTGCGCTTGCTTGTGGTGAATCGTGTGGGCATCGTCCAAAGTGGAAGCTTGACAAAGGGAAATCTTGCTTTCTATTTTACATCCGAGTGCTTTTGTTGTTGTTTTTTTAGATAGTCGCTCGCGTTGTACTTATACTGGGGCGAATGAACTCCTAGAACTCGTGGCGGTCGTCGGCGTGCTCGACCGCGACAACAGGGGACGGCTCTTTTTTCGGACTCGAAGTCTTCGTGAGCGGTGTCTTTGGGAATTTCTTCTTCAGAAAGCCCCAGCCCTTCGACTTCTTCGCGGGCTTTTCGTCCTCTTTCGCCAGCGGCTCAGCCGCGTCCGCCTCGGCGTCCATGACTGCCTGCGCGACGGCGGCTAGCGACCCCAGCGGCTGCTTGCCGTAGAAATCGCTCTTCTCAAGGTCCACGTCGCTCACTGCCGCCGTTGACTGTGGCATTGACTGCTGCGTCTCTGAGGCTTCCGCTTCTGCTGCTGGTGGTTCCTCTGGCCCTTCCCCCATGACAAAGTCGGTGGGGAGGTCCCAGCACGTGAACCCCGATGTGTGCGCATAGTAATAGTCGCCTGGGTTCGTGCGGCTCTCGCGCTTGGTCCAGCCCGGAGGCAGCTTCTCATCCAAAGACGAGGACGCTCTGTTTATCGGGAGGATCTCTACCGATCCGCGGTCGTCTGTACTGATCGACACAGTGTCGTCCGACTCGCGGAACGTGGGGGTAGTCGCGATCGTGACCGTCGTTGCCGTCGTGTTCTTGGTCACGCGCTTCTTCAAAGCGCCGACAAAGCCGCCGCCACCGCCGCCACTCTTCTTCACTGATGCCTCGTTGTCGTCGTCACCCTCTTCTGCTTCTGGGAAAGACTCGAGCAGCTTGGGCGATACATTGTTGCTGTTGCTGTTCGCGGTATCAGTCGCTTTCTTGCTCGTGAGGAAACTCGTGGTCTTCTTGAAGAGCTCGCGCACGTCCGAGGTGCTTCTTCCCTTGGTCACACCTACTTTCTCCAAGCGGCTGAGCTCTTCCGCGCTCATGATCAAGTCATCTGTTACACTCTGCTGCTGTGCTCCAATCGCAGACGACGACGCCGTATCCGGTTTTCGAACTGGCGCTACGAACTTTGTTAGGTCGCGCAGCTTCTTCTCCTGCTGGGCCTCTCGCTCACGAAGGGTCTCGATCACTTTCGCTTGCTGTTCTGCCTCGGCGTTTAAATCCTCCACGAGCGACTCGACCTCGTGTAGCGTCGAGAAGATGTCGTCCTGGTTGCTATCGACGTCGAACGAGCCGCGGCTCTCGGGGTCTTCTTCTGGATCGGCCGCAATACCTCGCAGCTTGTTCAGCAGCACTCTTCCTTTCCGGCGGATGCTCTCGGCTGTAGCCGCCACTCGCTGCGCTTCCTCGCCAAGCTGCTTGAGCGTGTGCTCGGTCTCCTTGATGCGTTGGCTCATCTTGTGGAACCCCTCGGCGTGGTCGACATTGAACCGGTGCTTCTTGAGCGCGTCCATCCACTGCAGCGCTTCCGCAGAGCTCTCGGGGTCGAGGAACACCGGTCGCAGCTTCAGCTTGTCCGTGTCTGCTGCATTTTTCAACGTGCCCTTGGGCATCTGACCTGTCACGCGGAAACAGTGCTCGCTGCCACCCACGCACCGCTGCAGACAGTCAACGTTGTACCGGATGTCCTGCAGGAACTCCATGTCGATCACTCCACGCGGACGGTCGTCGCTCGGCGAGTTGTAGTAATATAAATACGTGGTCGGCCGCAGCGCAAAGTAGTACTTGTTCCACGCGCCCTCTTCGTTGTCCGCCTGCTTGCGCAGAAAGCCCGTGAGCGATGCGAACTTGGACAATCCCTGCGCATCCTCGGGCACGGAGAAGCGCGCGCGTGAGCGCTTCGACGCGGAAGACGAAGACGAAGACGAGGCATTCAGATGGGAGCGGGAATGCGACTTGTGCGACCCGTGGCTCTGGCTGCTTGTCGAGCTCGCGGTCGAGTAGCCCGAGTCGCCGCGGACGGACTGTGCCGTGAGGTCGTGCTGCGAGGCTTCCTTCCGTCGCAGCTCGTGCGCGTACGTGTCGGTCGGCATGGCTGCGCTGTGTATCTGTGTGTATGTGGCGCCTGCGCACACTGATGTGGATCAGCAGCTACAAGCCTGTGCACGAATAGAGTATGGGTATATACAGAGAGAGAGATTCCCAGGCGCTCGTGCAGCGGACGTGCATGCAGCGCTTGCGTAGCTCTTCGTAAAGTGAGCGCCTCTGCCTGGCATGCTGGTGAGATTGGGTCGGCTGTTCCCAGTCCATAATCAGCAAAGCCCAGCTGTTTTTCGGTTCACGCAACCTTCGCGCGACATTATGTCGTTCCTGAGCACCAGCTGGAAGAGCGGGTCCAGAGAGCCGGGTGCCCAGCTGTGGGGACAACTTGCTCACTTGCCCCTTGCTCGCTTGCTCTTGCTTGTTGCTTTTGCTTGTTTCTTGTTTACGGTTTGTTGGAGTTGTTGGAGGTCGGACGAACCCTTCCGATGCGATGAAAACGGCATAGAGCAAGCAGCAGAACCAACCCATAATCAACTTCTGTGCATTTCCGTTGGCGATGACGAGAGCGAGCAAGTACACCGTGTACAACAATGTTATTGTTGTTGTTGTTGTGAGTGAAATTGTCGCCCCAAACTTATTTTCCACACCAAACAAAAGCAAGCAGCAACAATGTTATTGTTGCGGAATTCTGGTCTGCCATGAATACTCATTGTAAAGGAGAGTGGTTGGTTAAGCCTGCACCCTTGTTTCTACAGAAACACTTGGGAAGAATGGCTTCAACCTCGCTTTCGTCACACAAGCCTGTATAACTGCTTTCTGGAGCTCAAATGAAATGAAATGCACCCACACACACAAGTTGAACGCGCGTCTCTTTCTTTAGCTGCACAGACCCAAGCTTTGCTGCGCTTTCTTCCCTCCCATCCTTATCGATTAGTATTCTATTTACCAATACACACATCCAACCACAAGAGTTCAGCTATTCTTGTGTGGCCGAATGCGACTTGTGAAGCACTTTGGGATTTGCAACTCAGTCCGCCACCTTCTCTTCCCCTCTTTCTGGCCCGCAGGCCATTGAAAAAAAAGATACGACGCTAAAAGCAGACATATCGGCCAATGCTGGTGCTCTCCAACTTGAAACTCCTGCTCCATAGCTCAGGCTTGCTTAGTCGCCACTCGGCTAACCTCACACAAAAGTCGTAGCATCTAGGACATTCATGAGCCAACGTCAGTCGGGACCAGGCGGCTACATTGCCCCCATGCAGCAACAGCAGCCTCGCCAGACCATGTGCTGGAGCAACGCGGGGCTCCCGGATATCAGGGGCAGCGACCCCGCGGAGACCGGTGGCGACATTGACGACGCCTCCGCCGCATCCTCCAAGAACGTGCCTTCTCTACACGACCTAGGCGTCGCCTCAGCCAAGCTGCGCCAGAACCTGCGCAGCTCCAAGCACCGGCTCGTCCAGCAGATCCTCGTCGAGCTCAACCACGTCGAGGCCTCCGACGACTGCGAGTACCAGGTGCGGCGCAGCCAGCAGCTCGGCCTGTACGAGCGTATCGTGGCGCTCGCGACCCACGTCAAGAGCTTCGCGACCAACCTCGTGGCGCTCGGCCATGGCTCATCGCTCATCAGCGACGCGAGCGCGCAGATCGCGGCATCCGTGGGGCAGTCCATGATGCTGATAGGCAACAGTAGCAGTGGCGGTGGTGGCACCGTCTCGCGTGGTTCACTACTCGCGAATGCCAGCTGCAACGAGGGCTTCAGTAACAACGCGGGGTTTGGAGCACGACGAGCGAGCGGCTTCAGTAGCGCAGGGGCCTTCGACTCGGACTTCCCAAAGAACATGCTCAACCTCGACGCCCACACGCGCGGCCTCGCTATACGTACTCCACGTATCAAAAGATCATTCCATAGTAATGGGCAAATCTGAGCAGCTCTCTTTAGTTTCCGCAAAGCGGTGGCATTTGAGAATTGAAGGCAGCTTCAACTGTCAGAGTGATGGTCAATGTGACTCAAAAGTGATCTGTCTGGCATTGGTTGGGTGTAACTATAGGGAATTGTGTTGACAACGGTCGTGGGCTCGCTCGAGAAGAAGATGGACGCCATGCTCGCGCTCAAGGTGCTCTACAGTGCACTGAGCCATGCCCCATGTCAATTGCTGATCGATCCGGAGCTCTTTACTAACATTCGTCCACGCCACCTGTTCTTGCAGCAAGAGATGGACGAGCACGAAAACCTCAAGCTCGACTTTGACTCGGCGCTGAGCAAAGTGAGTTCAGTCTCTATCAAAACAAAACCAGCACGCATATCCGGAATGCTGAGCAACAGCCTGTGTGTGTCGTTTCGAATTGTGTGCATGCAGCTCCAAGCCACCAAGCAACGAGGCAAAGCTAAAGCCATTGTGCGACGAGATGTCAAGGTGACCTTACCATCGAACCACCACCTTTCCCAGTCAGGGTGTCGCTATTGATGATTGATTGATTAATTGATGGGCTCGTAGCTGCAAGCGGCTAGGAACTCGCTCACACTCGCGACCGAGGCGATCATCAAGAAGGTTCTCTACTACGAGAGCGCGCAGCCCGCGCTCATTTACCATGAGCTGCAGACGCGCTTCGTCACGCTGTGCGCGTCCTCTTTTCAGATGCACGAGCAGCTCGATCTCCAGGATGACGACGACAATGACAATTGCGGCGGCATGTGGAAGCAGGCGGCGCTCTCCAACCAATTTGCAGGCTAATAGCCACAGACGCCTATCGCCAAGCCTTCTAACCACACTGCACCAACATTTATGACATCCACGATAACTTAAATCTTACATCCTATATCCTACAGCCTACATCTTCATCACCATCACACACACACAATACCTCAATCTCTCTCTCGCATGGCCTCAACTTGACCTGCTCATTTTATATTCGCACCCCCAGGTAGAAGACCTGCATCTGGTGCTGCTTTTCAAAGGCGATGACAATGTCCTTCACGCGCTCTTCCGTAAGCTCCTCGCCCGCTGGGATCGCGGCGGCTGCGTCGTCCAGCTCTTTGCAGAGCGCGAGCGCGCGCATCCCGCCACTGCACGCGTCCTCGGGCGTGTCCTCCGTGTCCAAGCAGATCAGATGCAAGCGCTTCTTCTTGAAACTGAGGCGGATGCGCATACTCAAGTCTAGCAAAACAAAACAAGGAAACTAATAAGCCAGCAAGCAAGCAGCAAACAAGCAACACAAGCGCATACCTTCCAGTACGACGAGGAACATGCGGTAGTCGAGACAGACGACAATGTCAATCTGCTCCAGGCGCTTGTTGCTCAGCGCCTGCCAGCGCTCGGGGCACTTCTTCGTCGTGATGTCGCGCTCGAGCATCTGCAGCACGCCGTTGCGCGTGAAGAGCTCTTCATCCTCCTTCTTGAGCTGGCGGTACATGGTCTCGTAGGGTGTCGCAAAGCCAAACACGCGCGGCGTGCCCAACGTTCGCCCCGGGAACGTCACGCGCGCGCCGGCGCCAAACGAGCACACGCGCAGTCCCGCGGCAAGCAGGTGGCCGTGCGCCGCCGTGCTGCGGTTCACGTTGTTGACGCAGATCATCGCGAACATCGGGCGGCGACTCTCGTCCGTCTCCACGAGGGTGTCGTTGTTGCTGCTGTTGTGCATGCTGCCAAAGCGTTTCTGCTGCTTCTTCTTCTCGTGGTGGCGTTTGAACAACTGGAGCATCTTGGGCAAATGGGACGTGTGAAGTGATGTGATGTGGTGGCTGCTTGTTTGTATGAGAAAGGGTGACGCGCGCGCGTCTCAACAGCCTGGTTGAAGCCACAGAGCGCCGCATTCACAGAGCGCCGCATTTTCCAAAACGCACAAGCATAGAGAGTTAGAAGAGAATAATAGTGCGCGTCAACACATGAAAGCAAATGAATGCAAAAATGCCACATGCCACAAGGCAGCATAGAGGCACGCGCATAGTGACGGCCTTGGGTTCACCATCCAACAACAGCACTGACCTGCTTGCTCGGGCTGCTACTGCTTGATTGTCTTGTTCGCTTGCTTGCTTGTTTGCAAATGTGAGCAGGCGCAGACGAGAACGTGCGGTGCCGCGCGCATCACTTGGGCGAGCCGCCAGCAGCAACACGCGCGCGCGCTCCTTCGAGAAGTCAAGAGAAGGAGAAGAACGAGAACGAGCGCGGAGAGGTGCACGCCATTTTCGGCATTTTATTGTTGTTTTGAGTATGTCAGTTTCTATCTTTCTGCCATACAAACTTCCATAGAGACGCGACAGGCGATGGGTTTCTTTTGCGAGAGCCGACTTGCGCAACTTGAAGCACCACCAAGTGAGTGGACCACCTGATAATCTCCTGTTTGCATCAATTTATGGACATTTTGACAATTAATATTTGTAATGAGGAAAATATACCCCTTTCACAAACACCTAAAACCTGCTGTGGACTCACTCAAATGATACACATAAAGTAAATAAATATATAAATTAACCCATATGAGTGAGAAACAAGGCAGTTGCATTCCTCGAAATCTGTAAAGAGCATGAAAAGCGCACCCAAACAGATCCACTCTACGCCCTGCCTGCCATGGTGATCTCGCGCTGTCAATATCCGACTCCGACCAGTTTTCCAAGTCTCCTGACTTGTTAAACTCCAAATTCACTCATTTTCGAATTCGACGGTGCGTTCGAAAAGGCATCCACACTCAGCCATCCATTCACACCATGATCGGCTCTCGTGGGAGAGTCCCAGGTGCCCAGTCCGCCGGCAGCTCATTCCAGGTACACCAACCAGGCGTCCTAGCTGACTGTCTGTCTACCAGAGTATAGTATCTCTTTTCTCTATGTGATCATCAGTCTATTCATCATCGTCCATAGCTGCCATCGCTCGCAATCGCTTGAATCGTCCGTCGTCACTTGGAAACCAAGGTCGACTGAACTGCGGCATCAGCCGATCTGGCGCAACTGGAAGTGTCCACTTCAAACCTGAACTCCGGAAAGTCGACACTGAAAATCGCATACTGTGAGAGGGACGCTCGCACTTGCGGTTTGAACCGCCCTTCCCAGATCCTGAGCTTGCCATGGTGGCAAACAAGCCGCACCGAAAAACATATCTGCAAGCATACCTTTTGTGTCAACTATTGCACACCCCAGTGTTACAAAGCTGAGCTTATAGTCTTGAATTATAGACACCACCGCCCGATTTCCTATGGAGAGCTAGCTAATGATAATGATGATACTGGCCTTACCCAAAGTCCCTGGAGCAATTGCAGCAGCTGTTTGT
>JAADVN010001126.1:0-10427 GCA_023335535.1 Globisporangium spinosum | reverse complement strand
GCCACAAATATCGATCACACTTGGCGCTTGTATAAGGCATACTAATATTTTCAGCTCCTTTCCGACAAATATCGTCGGAGTTTTGTCAGAACCAATCCCTAACCTCAGAGACGCACTGATTGGCATATAAACATGCAAGCAAATATCACCATTGGGTAATAAACACCCTGACGATGTGATTGGCTTATACGATACATAATTAAATCAAGTTACGCATTTTGATGTCGGAGTTTTGATCATATTCAACCATATTTCCTGAATACGCCACACCATGGCATTTCACCAAACATCCGAGTTCTGGTTGTTTTGTATTCAATCAACCGTAGATTAATAATACACTGAATACTCACTCGCTTGAACATTATGCTAAATTGACAGTTGCTGTCGACTTTGTGGGCGTCCTTGCCGTGTGCTGAGTATCTAATGAGTCATTTTGGCAATGATCTCACCTTTTAGGTGACGAGAAGAGTGCGTAATGCGTCATTTATCGGGGCAATAATGCTTTGGAGTTCCCGCAAATTGGTTAAGCAGTCGGCCAACCGTACCATTGGTGGAGCTCTTGCCAAGTGGTGGACAGTGAGCTCTGCCAACTTGACAGCGCTTCAGAAACCAGCTGATTGACTCTCTGCCACTCGATACAAATAGCAGGAGCTGAGAGTGAGAGCTATTTTTTGTATTTGCTCTTTGGCAGCAAAACCTTGCCAGGAGAAGCGCTTCGCTGCCTCCAGTGAAGTGGCTATAGGCTATACCTCATCTGATGCACACAAGCTCTCGCCTTTCAAAAGTCAAAAGGACAAGTTGCTTCGTTGTCGGCTCGATACTTAATTAAACACCACCCCTCAATCATACGTATCAAGCAGTTGACAAGGTTGACTTGCCCCTCCTAGAAGCGGCTCGTATCGGCTTGACTTAAAAACCGTGTCCAGCTGCGATCTGCGTGTTTCAAAATCACAACCCACTCTCGCATACTGTATATCGCAGAAATATTTGCCATACATATATTTGTCAAATGAAAGTCTTCATTTGTGAGTATTGAAAGAGATCAGCGATGGAGGATGGGCAAATGTGTGTTCTTTCTTCCAAAATGGCATGATTGTGGGAGCAACGAGCAAGGCCACACCATGGCTGCTGCTGGGCGGGCGCCACAACGCGACCGCCACCCCCACACCCACGAGACCTTCAGCAGCTCAGCAGAAGGCAAAAGACATGACCATCCCGGACGCATCGTCGTCGTCCCAGCAGCAGCAGCAGCAGTCGCAGCCGAACGAGCGCACGAAGCTGCTCGCACGTGATGCCAAGAAGTGCTCGGCGCACTCGCGCGCCAAGACCGCAGGACTGCTTGTGCTAGCTGGTATGAAGTGAACAAGACTTGGCGGTGGCTTTCTAACCCTTTGTGACAACCCTGGTGCTAACCTCCTGTTCTTGTGTATGTGTGTATGACAGCGCTGATCTGGTCGTGGGTGCTGCAGGCAGAGGCGGCGCAAGTGCTTCAGGTGTGTGTGGTTGTGGTTGTATGCGATTTGCAAATCGTTCAAGCGTATCATATCGCCATTGCATGTATACTGACCTTGCTGATGCTCGTATTGCTTTGTGCATGCAGACTGACATGAACTTTAATAAGCCGTTCTTCGTCGTCGGCTTTAACCACACGTTCATGGTATGTATGCTCCTGTGCCCCAAGTGCCTCATCGTCCAGCGATAGATGCATCTAACACTTTCTCATGTATGCCTTCTATCTCTACAGTCGATTTTGTTGCCTGTAGTGTTCGTGTATCACAAGCTCCGCGCTGGCAGCGAAGAAGAGCGCGTTTCGTGGTTCGATTTCGTCCCGACGCTGGCGCGCCACTCGGTCATCCCCATGCCGCAACTCGTGCGCACCGCCGCGTTCCTGAGCGCGTTCTACTGCGTGGCCGACTTCTTCTGGTACAAGGCGCTCGCGAACGTGAGCGTGGCGGCGGGCACGGCGATCTTCAACTGCTCGCCGCTGTTCGTCTACTGCTTCTCCATCTGCTTCCTGCGCGAGAGCGTGACGCTCAAGAAGCTCTGCGGCGTGTTCACGTCCTTTGTGGGCGTCTCGCTCATCCTGTTCTTCCAAGACGGCAATGCGGACAGCAAGGAAAAGGACGCATTGCTGGCAGAGGACAGGGACTCGTCGTGGACCCACGTGGAGAGCGCGAGCTTCATCGCGGGCTTGCTCATGGTGCTCTCCGCGGCCTGCTACGCGGGCTATGAGGTGGCGTTCCAGGTCGCAGTGGGCAAGAACATCACGGACACGTCGACGCTACTGACGCTCACGGGGCTCTCGGGACTGCTCACGATCCCATACTGGATCTTTGGGAGTCTGGTGCTCACGTCGTGTCTGTCGGTGCCAGCGCTCTACGAGCCGCTGGGCGGTCCCGGGACGGCCGAGGGCATCGCGATGCTATTCATGAGCGGCTGCTTCGGCTTCGTGTTCAATATCTTCCTGCCGCTGTCCATCTGCTGGACGTCGCCGCTGGAGACGAGCGTCGGCTGCATGCTCACGATCCCGCTCTCCGGCATCATCGACGCGCTCTTCCGCCACGCGCACTTCTCCTGGGAGTGCATCGCTGGCACGGCGCTCGTGCTCGCGGGCTTTGCAATGCTCGAGTGGTCCTCGGCGGCGCTGCCCACGGAGACCGGCACAGTCAAGCCTGACTCGAGCGCCATGGTGTAAGTGTGCGAATGTGCGTTGGTATTTATGCCATTTAATCCCAAATGGCCGGCAATTGCTATTCGAGATGCTCTAAAATTTAACTGCTGGTGCACCCTAGTCAATGAATAATCACGTGTTAGAGAAAATGTCTATAGAGCTGCTTTGTTTTAAGGTCCGTCTAAAGACCGACACGGTCTATTCATCCTGAAGGCATTCGAGTTCGTTATCGATGTTGAGGGCTCCACTTACTTCATGGCAGCGAGCTCAGCCTTTCGAGCCGTGAGGAACGCGGTGGCAATGTCGTTGGTCCCCTGTTGCTGCTCGCTCAGCGAAAGCGCCGCGTCGTACATATCGCGAATCTTCTTCAGCACCGGAGCGCTCGGCTTTTTCTGCATCTGGAACGGCTTTACGGCTGGAGCTTGAGGACTGGACTCGGTCTCCGAAACTTCAGGAGCTACAGCCTCTGGAGTCTTGACGGCCTTCGAAGCCGACATCACCACGTTGCCCTCTTCAAAGAGCTCAATCGCGAGCATTGCAAGCGCAAACGAGTTCTTCTCCTTGGCAATGCGCACCAGCTGCTCGGCGTCGCCCAGCGACAATCGGCACTTGGCATCCGCGAAAAACGCTCGCAGCTGCACGACCTGGTCTCTCTTGTTCGCGATCGCGCACACGCGCAGCGCCGTGAGCAGCGCATCGTACGCGTACCCTCCGCAGCGCTTCTTCATCTTCTTGACATGCTGGAACACGTGGTCCGCCGTCGCATTCGCGTCCTGGCTCTCCTCCTCTGAAGCAGCGAGTTTCGCGACGAGAGTGGAGACCCAGTTGCGAGGGAAGAACCGGATCTTCGGGTTGCTCTTCTTGACTTCCTGGAGACTGAGCAGCGCCTCGTCAAAGAGCTTCTGGACCGCACTCGGGTCGCTCAAGTTCGCCGTCGCGCTCAGAAGCGCCGAGTAACACACAGGTGGGATGTTGTAGCTGTCGTCCTGGAGGCTCTGGACCTGCGCGTAGGCATCCAAGAGTCGCTGCTGCTGAGCTTTGCTGCCGGACGCAAGCGCCACGCAGCTATGCGCGAGAATGGCCTTGGACGGCGAGACGCCTCGACGCGCCATGTCGTCCCAGAGCGTCTCAAATTCGCCTGCGACCTTGTTCGTCGGGTGCTGGCTCTGCTGCTCGCGCATGAGGCGGAAGATCGTCGTGTAGTCGCTCGTGCGCACGTGAAAGCCGCGCGCTTCCAGAGTGTCGAGCACCTCCACAACATCGTCGAGCTGCTGGTTCTCGATCAGCACCTGCAGAGTCACCTTCACGAGGTTCGCTCTATCAAAGGAGAGCTGTTTCTTCAGTTTGGCGAAATCGTTGCCGTTCTCTTCCAGTGCCACTGCGATCTGCTGGAACGCCTGGTGGAAAAGCGTCATTGTCGCCTTGGGGTCCTTAAACTCGAGGAATCGCTCGAGCGCTTCCTTGACGCGGTAGATGTCGCGGCCTTGGAACTGCACCGCCTTGAACGCGTTGTACACCATCGCGTGGTCATCCTTCTTAGAGTAGAACGAAATGATGTACGTTAGCGCGTGTCCAAAGTCGCCCTTGACGGCGGCAAATCCCTTCAAGAGCGCCTTCACCTTGGCGTGCTCGCCGCTGTTAGCGTACGCGACGGCTGCTTCCGCTGCGAGGAATGGCGAGATCATCATTGCGCTGGTGTTGACATTGTCGTCTCCATCACCATGGGAAGTCTGGGGCGTCGCGTGCATGTCTGCGAGCCCAGCGGCCATCGCGAACGCCTTGGACGCGTTGAACTCCTGCATCTTGCGACGACTCTCTTGCTCCGAGGGTTTCAAGTCTCCATCTTCGTACTCGCTGGCGTCACTCTGTTGTTCACGGCCGCTCACAAAGCCAGCAGTAGCACTAGTAGCGGGGGACGAACTCTGGTGGCGAGAGGACCCGCCGTCGTATGCTGTGCCCTGCAGATGCTGCTCGTTGCGCGCGATGATCATCTTGGTCAACTTGTCAAAGCGCACACCGTTCTGCGTCATCTCGTCCAGGATCGCGCGGATCTCGCTGTGCTCCTCGAACTGCTCGAGCGTCTCGAGCACCTTGTTGTACTCGCGCGTGTTGAGCACGAGGTTGAAGCGCTTGCGGTTCGCGAGGATCGCCATCGCGTGCTTGGGGCGGTCGTTCTCGCGGCAGACGTTAAGCAGCGCCAGGATCGTGTTGCCCGTGAGCTTGATCTGCGCGTTCCGGTAGAACTCGAACGCCTCGTCAGCGTAGTGGATGAGCCCCATGCTGTTGATCACGCGGTCGACGTCTGCTTCGTGCCAGCGACCAACCTGCGGGTCCAGCGACTCGTAGATCTCCAGTACCTTGTCGCTGTCATCGTTCTTCGCGTACGCGATCATGACGCGCGACTTGAGTTCGTTCGAGAGCTCGATGCCAAAGCTATCCATCTCGTCCAGGAGCTCTTCGACGCCCGCAAAGTCCTTCTTGCCGAGCTTCCCGAAGACCCCGAAGCGGTAGATGAGCTCTGGGGCCGACCGGTCGTCCGAGTAGAGCGGTTTGTTGCGCTCAAAGACCGCGAGCGTCTCGTCCGTCTTGCCTGCACGCGAGAGCAGCGTGAACACTTCGCCGTACACGACAAAATCCACCTGGGTCGGGAACGCCGCATCCATGTACTCGAACACGCTCAGCGCCAGTTGCGGCAGCTGCTGCTTGAGCGCGGCCATGAAGATTTGCTTCGCGACGTCTCGAGACACTGGCGGCTCGTTGTTGATCTTGTCACTCTCATCGTGCTCTTCGTATTCGCCTTCTTGCTGTTGCTTGAGCAGCAAGTCGTCCCACGTCTGCGGCAGCGCCTGGCGGGCTCTACGGAGCTTGTCGGCGCCAAACTCGTCCTCGAGGTCGCGGCGCGAGCGCTTCGCCAGGTCGACGAGCGTGATACCGTGGACTGCGAGCGGCTGCTCTCGGGACGGTCGCGCGGAGGAGGAGAACTGCACCAGAGGCCAGTGGCGTTGTCCCACGCCAGCGCCAGCAGCGGCGGTGGCTCGTGGACCGAGATGTAGCGCATGCGCGTTGCTGCCTGCTGCGCGCAACAAGGCTGACGAAGACGCAGAGGCCGAGCTGACGCTTGAGGCGGAGGTGGCAGAGCGCGCCAGTCGCTGCAGCGCGGCGGCTCGACACGCCTGCCACATTCTTGTCGTGTGAGGGAGGTGGTGGATGAAGAAGGGCTTGCTTGTGGTTGTGCGTATCAATTGCGCACACCAACAGACCCGCGAAGAGCTCCGTTCGCTCGCGTGCTCCAGCCAATCCAGAGCAAGCAAGCCACTTTAAACCGTTTTTTATTGGTAGAAAATCAAATTGGGGAACACTTTTTTTTACCAACCCCAGGATCGTTTGCTTGATGCTGGATGATGGCAACAAACACAAAAACGAACTTGATGGGCCACGAAAAGGCACGCAGCAAGTCTTCTGCATGTGCATATGCATGCACGCTTGCTTGTTTTGTCTGTTTCTATTTGTTTATGGGGCAAACGCTGGTTGGTCATCATAGATCTATCTGTCTATCGGATACGAGTGGTCGGGCAAGCATCTCCTGGTTAGCTGTTCGCCTTAGTTGCCTGTCTTACTTGCGCTCGTCCTCGTTATCCTGCTCAGCGTCCGTCGCAGCAGCCTTCGCGTCGCTCTTCTTGCCCGCCGTCACCGGCTTGTCCGCGATCGCGTCCTCGCCCAGGAGTGCCACCACGCGCTCTCGGAGTCGCAGCGCGTTCTTCCACTGGCCGTTCTGCTCGCACGCGTTCAGCGTCACGCGGTACATTGTTCGCAGCTTCGTGGCCGAGCGCGCGTCCGCCGGGTTCAGGTCGCGGAACTCGCCAGCGTCGTCCACGTGCGCAGCCTCAAAAAGGCGCAGCACTTCGAGCGCGAGCTGCGGCTGGTTCGTGTCGCGCGCAATATGCACAAAGTCGTACGAGTCCTGCAGGTTCAAGCGGAACTTGTGCTCCTCCAACAACTCGACCAGCTGCGCAGTCTTGGCCTTGTCGCTCGTGCTCGTGGCCGCACGCAGCGCTGAGATGAGCGCTTCGTACGAGAACGTGCCGCTGTGTTCCTGCATCTGCAGGAACAGCGCGTGCGCTTCCTCAGTTTCGCCGTGCGCGTTCAGGTTTGCCACCATCGTGGTAACCCAGTCGCGCGGCACACGACCCGCAGGGGACGCGCCGAGGGACTCGACGGCTTCGTTGAATAGCGTCTTGAGCTCCTCGAGGTTGCCTTCCTGCGCCGTCAGCTGCAGCAAGATGTTGTAGCAGTTGGTCGGCAGCACGTACTTGTCTCCGTCCGCGTTCTTGGCTTCCGCGTACGCCTCAAGCAGCGTGAGGCGCTGGCGCTTGTTGCCGACCGCAAAACCCGCGCACACGTTGCCCACGATCGACTTGGTCACCACCACGTTGCGGCGACGCATGCCTTCCCACACGGCCTCGAACTGGTCAGCGTCGTACACAACTTGCGCAGCCTTGCTGTTGTTGCTTTTGCTGTTCTTGTTGTTGTTGCCACCGGCTTTGCGCGCCGCGACGTTGTTCTGGTCGCGCATCGTGTTGAACACGACCGCGTAGTTGAACGAATTGGGCTGCAGGCCGTGCTTGTCTAGCTGCTCGAGCGCGTCGAGCGCCTTCTCGAGCTTGCGGTTCTCCACAAACGTCTGCAGCGTCATGTTGATCACGCGGCCGATGTTGAACTGCGAGAAGCGCTTGTTCTGCTTGCCGCCTTGCGAGCGTTGCTCGTTTGCACCACTTGTGTGCTCTTGCTTGCTGGCCGCAAACTCGGCGATCACCTGCTCAAAGAGCGTGGCGGTCGAGTCCACGTCCTTGTACTTGCGGAAGAGCGCGAGCGCGTCGTCCACGCGGAAGATCTGGCGGCCCTGGAAGAGCAGCGCCTTGGTGGCCGTGTACGCCATGTCCTCGTTCTTGTCTGGACCGTTCTTGCCGTAGTGCACCATGATCTCCGCGAGCGCGTGGCCGTAGTTTCCCTCTAAAGTACTGAACGTCTGCAGCAGACTCGCCACTTTCTTGTGCTCACCCGTCAGGATGTACGCGCGCACCGCGTCCTTCGCAAGCGACGGCGGGACTTTCAGCGAGCCCTTGACGAACTTGGCGCCCGCAGGAACGTCCGATACCTGCAGCGGCTTGACGAACTCGTCGATCAGCGCCGCCGCCTGCGCGCCGTCGTTCGCGTCGAGCAGCTCGCGGATCTTTGGCGCCGCGTGGTAGCTCGACTGCTTCTTGTTGCTCTGCGCAGCCGCGCGCTTCTCCTTGGACGCGGCGTCGTGCTGCTGTTGGTCATCCGCGAACGGCGTGCCCTCCAAGTGCTCGAGGTTGCGCTGGATGATCATGCGCGTCATCGTGTCGAAGCGCGCGTTGTTCGCCTTCATCTCCTCCAGCACCTCAGCGATCTCCGAGTGGTGGCCCAGGAACTCGAGCGTCGTGAGGATGCGGTTGTACGCGCGCGCGTCCAGCTGCAGGTCGAAGCGCTTGCGGTTCGCGAGAATGTCCACCGCCTGTTGGTGGCAGTTGTTGTTCACGCATACGCTCAGCAGCGCGATCAGCGTGCCGCCGTTGAGCTTCATGCTCGAGTTGATGTAGAACTCGAACGCCTTCTGCGGCTCGTTGATCACGCCCAGACTCAGGATCACGCGGTCGATCGCCGACTCGTGCCACTGTCCGATCTGCGGGTCGATCAACTCGAAGAGCTCCAGCACGCGGTCGTGGTTGCCGGCACGCGCGTACGCCATGAGCATGCGCGACGAGACCTCGTTCGGCGTCTCGTGGCCAGCGCCGAGCATCTCTTCCCAGATCGCGTTCGCGGCGTCTAAGTCGCCCTGCTCGAGCTTGCCCACGATGCCGAAGCGGTAGATCATCTCCGGGGTCGACTGGAAGCGCGCCTTGGCCTCTTCGTAGACCGCGTACATCTTCTCGCCATCGCGTGCCTTCATCATGATGCGGAACACTTCGCCGAACATGGCAAAGTCGATCTTGTTCGGGAACTCGCGCTGCATGAACTCGAACGCGCGCAACATGACCGACGTGGCCTTGGTCTTCTGCGCCGCCGTGAAGAGGTCCTTGACTTCCTCCGGCGAGACCTCCTCCTGCTCGATCACATTCGTGAGCTCCTTGCCGAGCGCCTGCTGCACGCGCACGATCTGCGCATTGCCCAGCTCCACGCGCAGCTCCTTGGCCGAGCGCGACAGGATGAAGTCGCGGTCCACGCCTGCGACGTTCGTGAAGTGGCGCGCAGCAAATGCATTGCCCGACGCGTTGGCGGTGGAGCTGAGGATCGCAAGCGCGCCTCTTCTGGTGGTGGTGGCGGTGGCATTACTAGCATTGGCGACCACCGAGCGCCTGAGCTGCTGCAGCGCGGCGGCGCGACAGACGTTCCACATGCTGCTGCTGCTCTGTGCTGCTGCTGTTGCGTTTGATGCGCTCCTCTCCTGTTGGTGGCGCCACCACACACACAGGCAGCCCCATGATACTCTCGCGCGCGGTTCGCACGCGCCAAGCCGCGGTTCAGCCAGACCGCTTTTGACCCCACTTCTTTCACACAACTGAACCGGGTTTGGGAGTTCTATGTGCATCCCTTCAAGTACGCTTATTAGAATAGAATTCAAGATACAAATCCCCATGGATATTCGAATTACATTTTATCTGATATCGATTGATATTTGATTCTAGTTTTTGAGTATATTATAAAGAGAGATTATAACACGCATTTGGGTGCCTTCGTTTTGTTTGTTTGTTGCACCGCTTAAGTTCGTTTACAGACGAGAAGATGAGCGACGATGAAGGTGGCGGTGGGAAGATCCAGGTGCTCACGCCCGAGCAGCTCGGCGCGCTCAACTAGGCCAAGGTGCATGCACTAACACTACATAAAGGTGTGCATATGTCTGCTATGTCTGCTATGTTTATGCTATGGACGCTAAGCTGCTCGATGTTGGTGTCTTGTTCGAATGGATGGATGGAACTGGCAGGTGATGATCCGCATGGACAACGAGCACTACCTGCGCGACCACCCGGATGTGACCAAAGTCATGCGCGGTCTCGTGCGCGGCATCATACGCGACCGCCCAAAGCACCCGAGCACGTACGCCTACCGCTTCTTCTCACGAGACGCAGACGCCATTCGGAAAGACCTGGATGCCAAGGACTAAGACACACAACACAGGAGGAAAGAGAAGCGAGAGAAGATGGCTGCAAAAGACATGGTCTGCTCGTAGCTCACCAAGTACATTAGAGAAAAGAGAGAGAAAGAAAGAAAAAGAGAGAGCTGCCTATTCAAACGAATCAAGGGCTCCAAGGCGGCGCCAAACTGAACTTTAGCCATCGGGTGATAATGAGGAAGAACTCGCTCCAAAACCTCAGCCTCCAGCGCATTCCATTCAAACAACGACCACTCAATGCATGGTAACATCGCTCCGTGGATCTCTTCGAAAGAGAGCTGCGCGTGTGTGGCTTTTCTGTTGATTAATTGCTATAGAGACGTGTAGAGATGTACGAAGGCGTGCATACATACATCGCAAGTGCTGATCTACGAACTCGAGTCCGATACACTGGTGGTCTCTTCCGCGTGCTGTACTCCGCTGCGCAGCTTCTGCTCCTCCGCGTCGCGCACCGGCTGGAAGTACGCGTGCTGCATCGCCTCCTTCGCTGTCAAACGCTCCTGGTGGTCGTAGCGCAGCAAGCCGTCCAGAAAGTCCAGCGCCTCCGGAGACACCAGGTGCTTG
>JAADVN010001125.1:0-10432 GCA_023335535.1 Globisporangium spinosum | reverse complement strand
GATCGACTCGGACAAACTGGGGAGCACGCTGTCGCGGGAGGACAAGGCGCTGGTGAGCGCTGTGGGGGCCACGCTGAGCGCAAACAAGTCGAAACGGCAACTCGGTGGCAGCATATCCTCGGAGAGTGCAGAGTCTGCACCGTGCTCTTGAGCAAACCAGTCGCGCGTGGCCGAGATGTTGTACTGTAGTCATTAATATTGGAGCTTTACTTGATGAAGGAATTTGACATGTCAAGGCACTGGTGGGAAGTGTCTTGTGTGTGTGTGTCCACTGTTCAAACTGAAAGTGTAGCCATTTTGTCGTTGGTTAGCTCATCTTGGCGCCGCTTTATCAGAGAACGTGATCGAGTGCGGGTCGTCTCCATTCTCGCGACCAAAATGCTGTAGCTTGTGCAATCTGGTCCATCGTGAAACCGTAGAGTAGCAAAAGCAATGCCGCTCTCCACACGAGTGTGTTGAGCACATGCGGAGAGATCGCTTGCGGCGAGTGATGCCGACGTTGGTGGCGTTGGTGACCTCGACCTCTGGCGCTCTGTCCCTTTTCTTCGACATGAAAATAATCATCTTTCAATTGCAATGAAAGGGATTCCAATTGCTGCTACACTCGGTTTGTTTAAAAATTGGAATCTCGTGGCGGTATACATCATATACATCTGCTATACTCCCATCACTCGATTCGAATTTTATGTTTGTAATTAGGTAGAAAATAATAGAATATATTGGCGATCACCTGAGATAAAGAAGCTTTCGTGTGTAATAACCTTTTATGTTAATAAATGTAGTTATTGTTCAAGATATAGAGGTCGTGTTTCGCAGTATACGTGAACGTGCTACACACGGCTCGCTCGAAACCAGCGCTCCCTCTTTTTCCACTCACTCTCATTAGAGAAAGCCGAAGAAAGCGGACGCCGCTTCTCTCTCACACGCTGTCGCTCGCTGTCGGTCTGTCTGTCTGTGTCTGTGCGCGCGCGTGTCCTTTCGACCTGCAGGTGGGTCGCTGCACGCGTCGCGTTTTGTTCTGTAGTAGCTATCGTGTAATGTAGAGTGGCTGCGTGGCACTGTTAGAAGAGAGAGTCTGGTTGCTAAATACTTGTGAACTGTGCGTTCGTCGACAGCCAAAAGCCAAAACATAGCGCTATAGCGAAACAAGCAAGCACATTTACAACAAACAGCATGGCACCACCAGTGAACCAGTCGGGCGATGTGCGAGCCAGCGCGGTGCAGGAGCCTGCTGCCGTTGCTGGTACAGAACCAGCTGCAGCGACTGTGACGGACGAAGCCTCCTCGTCAGCGTCGACGGATCCGAAGCAGATCTCGCTCAACGTGCGCACGCTCGACCACACGACGTACCCGATCAGCATCACCAGCAACGCGTCCGTGGAACAGCTGAAGGAGCTGGTCGCCGTGGAGACCGGCGTGGTGTTTGCGCGCCAGCGGCTCATCTTCCGCGGCAAAGTACTGAAGAATAACCAGAGCATCGCCGCGTACTCGCTGGAAGACGGACACACGCTGCACCTCGTGGCGCGTGCAGAGAACGCTGTGAATCAAGATGCGACTAGTGGTGGCAACAGCGCAGCGACGAATAGCAGCAATGGCGACAGCAGAAGCAGAGATGGCAGTGGAGGTAGTAGCAGTCGCGGCTCCGGTCCAGGTGGTGCAGTTCCCGTGCGCAACAACGACGAGCCAGATCCGATGATTGGAGGCACGGGGCCGCCGAATCACGTGCTCATGGGGGCCACGATCTCGCTTCCAGAGGGGACGGGCGTTAGTATGCCGTTCCTGAGCTCCATGATCGCGAACATCATGACCTCGGTGCACGGCGGCACGATGGTCCCCGGACACATTGTGATCAGCGAAGCCGATCCAGGTCCAGGCGGCGCAGGAAGTCGCGAGGGTGGCGGCCCCACCCGAGCGTCCTATGCACATTTCACCACGCGCGCAGGAGCTGCAGCACAGGCAGCAGGAGGCGCACGAGCGCGTCGGTCTCGCGCAGAGCCGTCACTGCGATCACTCGGCTCGTCGTCGCGATCGAGAGGCTCGACTTCGTCCTCTGGTGGCACCGGCAGCAACATGACGACCGGCCTCGAGCGTCTGCGCTCACGATCGGAAAACCTGGTGGAGAACATTCGATCGAATGTGGAAAACGCAGGTGGGTCCACCTACTGTGTTTGGCTTGAGCGTTGTGTGTTTGGTTCCTGACTTTACTGATCGTGCTTTTTTGGTTTGTACGAATTCATTAGACTACGATTTCACTGGATTGGACGAAGTGCAGCTAGATACTGGAAACGAGACGGACGCGGCGTTTCTGCAGTCGCAGCTGACGCAGTTGGAGATCTTGCTGGACCATTTTCGCACGAGACTGCATCTTTTGCCCGTCGCTCTTCGAGACCTGCAGCAGCGATCTGAAGCAAACGTGCCGGACCAGTCCCAATCGCCAGTGTCCGTGTCTGCGATCGTTCGAGCGATCGACACGCTGCAGTCTGTTGGCGAGTCTGCGGACATCTTGGCCAGGATTGCTCGCTACCTCTTCATCCGTCACAACCCTGGGTTTACCGGAGGCAACATCCGACTGAACGAAGGTGACTCGGTGAATATTTCGTCCTCTCGATCTGGCGGCAGCACTGGTGCCGCAGTCAATACCGCGGCTGCTGCTGCAAGTGAGAGCAACCCAAGACGCTCGTCAAGCGAACGGAGATCGTCGAGTCATCGTCGACGTCACTCTAGTTCCCGCTCGGATGGCAGTCGCGGCGGATCGGGTAATGGCGGACGAACCGGTGGGAACGCTCTGTTCTCGCTCTTGGAGCGCATGAACGAGTCGATTCGAGGTGTGACAGCTGGACTCACGGGGTCCACCACCGAAACGCCGGCGACATCGGCCCCACCAGCAACAACTTCTCAAGAGCCAAGTGGCGCAAGCCAGCCAGGTTTTGCTGACGGTCCACAGATCTCGCTCACAAACCTCGGAGCGCCACTTGCGTCTGTGATGTTTCCGATCTCGTTTGCTGATCTCAACACCAATACGAGCACGTGGAACTTTGCGGAGCTGCTGAATCGCCTGGTCAGCGAGATTCCGGCATCGACCTTGTTTGGCGTGATCAGTGGGGATCCAGTGACGATCCACCAAGTGATGGCGCAAACAGGTTTCGCGTTGGTGAGCGGCATTGACGTGCCTCCGGTGTCTCGCGCGACGATCCGCACATGGTCGCACTCGCTTGTGAACGAGCTGCGCATGCAACTTCGGTCGCAGGGGATCCCTGTCTCGATCCTCTCGCAGCTGGAGCTATCGCGCCAGTCCACGTTTGTAGACCAGCTCATCCGTCCGATTGAGCCGTTCGTTCCTGATCTCGTCGATTTCTTCCTGCGCGCGACGTCCGCGAGTCGCACGGCAGCGTTCGGTACCAGCAGCATTGACTTTCTGGGCACCATGTCACGACAGTTTGTGCGTCACATGCTCACGTACATCGGTGGTGACGAAGAGCGTCTGCAGCGCGTGCTGACGAGTCTGCTCGAGTACTTTGGTCTAGACGCTCGCCTCGCATCTTTTGCAGTCGTGAACTTCCTGGATTGGGCCGGCGGAAATACTCGACGACGCGCGCTCGAAGGAGGTGCCGAGTCGGGTCCAGCAATCAAGCGCCAACGAGAGGAGTAGTAACGCGAGGTCGACAATTTCAATTACCAGTTTCTCACAAATATCATTAAGGCACGGCTTAGCCGAATCGAATCGTCAGCATCTACAAGTAAGTCAATCAAAGACGCTGAACATATTGAAACCAGATGGACGTTGCCTATTACGAAGGTAACTTGGGAACTTAGTTTGACTCGCTTATGTCTGCATAACTGTTTCATTGCTGACTCGCTTCACCTTTGGCAGGATGGAAGTCGCGGATCTTGTTGTTACAGTCTCTCGCGCTCGCAGTTTCGATGGATCTATTCGTGGTAGGTGTGGTTGCGTACTTGCAAAGCTTCCGAGGAGGAGATGAGAGCGCTGCACACACGTTCGACGTGATGATCGGCGTCTGGATCGTCCATCGTGATGGCTCTGTTCTTCCTTCTGAACAGAGCAGAGTCATCCTGCAGGTCGAGGATTGCCGAGGCGAGCAAACGCGAGGTCTACGAACCAATTCCGTTCACTATGCCGCCAACCAATTTCCAGCACCACGACGACCAACTTCTACAATTTAAAAGCCAATTTCAAAGCAAGATTCCAATACAAAGTGGTATGTTTATTACGAATATGCACAATCTGTCGAGCTCTAACTTTGCGACCCTCCTCAGTCGATCAATCAATTCACAAACTTGGGGTAGACGCGCTTATATAAGTACAAGCAGACCGTGTCGTGCTGCTTGATGGGCTTGTTGAACACGGCCTTGAAGTCGCCGTGCGTACCCAGCGACTCCTTGATGTGGCCCGTCATGCCGTGCTTGGTCGCGAGTTCCACCGGCTTGAACCAGCGGATGTCCTCGGGCGAGTGGAACATGTAGCGCACCACGGCCTTGCGCTTCTTCACCTTGACGGGCGTGCCCGTCACCACCACGCGCTTGAGCACGATGCGGTCCGGGTTCACGTTCATGAGCGTGCCCGAGGCCACCAGCTCGTGCGGCTCCATGGCGTTCTCGCGGAACACGAGCACCGACGCCGGCTGGAACGTCACGGGGCCGTACACCGAGGCCACAGCCCAGCCGCTCTGTGGCAGGAACCGGTGGAACAGGTGCTGGTCGCTCTTGAGACTCTGGTCCGAGTACACGGGCTTGGCCGCGAAGCGGCGGAAGCCGCTGTGGAACACCAGCTCCTCCTTGGACTTGAGCGGCTCCGTGAACGTCTGCGAGCGCTGGATCGAGAAGTTGAGCACCGACAGGCGATTCTCGTGCTTGAGCAGCGCCCCCATGATCAGCGGACCCGCCTGCACGCGCGCATGGTACGCCTGGATCGGCACGTCCTTGATAACGATCGTCACGTACACACCCGACGGCACGTAGCCGTTGCTGCCAAACTCGGCCGACATGGCGAGCGGCAGAGGGTGCTGCTGCTCACCATCCATCGCGGACTCGACGTCCTCCATCACAGTGCTGGAGAAGGACGACGCACGCGAGCGCGCGATGCTCGTCTTGCGACGCAGCTCGGCCTTCATGGCCTTCTCTGCGATCTTGCCGCGCTCGAGCGCCAGACGCTGCACCATGCCAAAGTCCTGGAACTGGAACAGACGCGAGTAGTCGCGAGGGAGCGACTCCTTCGCATCCCAGGCGCTCGTGCGCAGCGACTTGAGGCCACGGTAGCGCGCAAAGCGCACGCGTGCAGACGAGTCCGCCGGCACATCCACTTCGTCTGGGAACGTCATGTTCTCGCGCTCCTGCTTGCGCTTGTCCTTGAGCTCCTCGAAGCGGCGCTCGCGCTGCGCCTCTTCGTCTTCGTCCATCGAAATGTCATCCTCATCGTCGTCCTCCTGCACGCTCTCGGCGCCGGTCTTACAGAAATCCTGGTCTACCTCGACGTCGTCCTCGTCCTGCTCCTCCTCTTCCTCCATCGCGTCTTCGTCTTCGTCACCGTCGATCCACGCCGCCTGGTAGTTGGACATGCCCTTGCTGTCCTTGGCGTTCTTCTTGGCGTCGCGCTCGGCCTCGTCCAGCTCTTCCTGGGTCGGCCACGTCTGCTCCGCAGCGAACGGGTCGTACTCGGCCTCGTAGCGCAAGTCCTCCTGGAGCTCGGAGCTCGCCGTCGCCAGCACGTGCTGCTCCTGTCCACTCAACGCCGCCGCGGCGAGCGCATTACCGTCGTCGCCAAGCTCCATCTTGCCTGATGCGTCCACCTGCTTCACAGGGGTCATCACGATCTGGCTCATCTGGAAAGTGCCCACGTCCGTGATGTGGATCAGCTGGTTCACCGATAGCGGCTTGCCGCGGATGTAGCCGCTCACCTGGAGCACGCCCTTCTCCTCATTTGATCCGTTCGGGGTAATTGCGGCCGCAGTCGCGAGCAGGTACGAGCGCGCGTCGCGCCAGTGGATCGTCTTTGGGGTCAGCGTCATGATCGCGCGCGACAGCTGCGCGTTCACGTTCGCCTGCGCGACCTTGACGGCGTCGCCGAACTCGGTCGTGAAGTAGCGCTGGCCGTACTTCTTCAGGTCGTTCTGCAGCTTTGGTGTGTGGCCCTCGAGACCCTGGATCACTCCGACAGTCGAAGGGATGCCCTGCGCGCGAATCGCAGATACGATGCGGTCGCCCGTCGTGTTCACGCCGCCTTCCGCGCCGCCGTGCAGTGGGAGCACGAACACGATGATGTCCGCGACCTTGGCGGCGTCCAGCGACACGAGCAGGTCGTTGCCGCACTCGACAACGCACACCTTCTGCTTGTGCTGCGCAAACACACCGACCGTGCAGTTGCGCAGTCCGTTCTGTATACATACCATGCAAGCGAGTGCAGCACACGATGAGTGCATTGCAAGAAACTCAAACCAATCTCATAGAGTGTGCACGATCACATTCTACGCACCTGGAATGGCTCTTCGATGGTCGAGACGCCCTCAAAGATCGACTGCTTGACCTCACCGAGGTTGGCGAGCTCGCTGAGCGCGATCAGCGCCACGATCTTCGGCGCGCCAAGCGAGCTGCCGAGCCCGAAGCGCTTCTGCAGCAGCAGGTCCTCGCGCTTGTTCTGGCGGAGCTGCTTCTGGCGCTGCATGCGCATGGCCTTCTGGTTGGCCGCCACCGCGTTGTTCGAGTTGCTGCTCGCCTTCACGTTGCCCACGCGCTCGATCTTGCCGCCGAGCTTCTTGGTGAGCGCTGTCTTGGACTCATGGCGCCCGGTCTTGTGCTTCTTGTTCTTCTGCTTCAACGGCCCCGATCGATGGTGGTGGCCGCCCATAATTAGTTACCTGCTTCTGCTGTCGCTGCTGCTAGTGCTGCTGCTGCTCGCGTGGCTGGGGATTCGTAGAGAGCGAGCGGTGAAGGTGTCGGCGCCGTGTCGTTTCGAATTGGCTCCACTCGCTCGACTGGCTGGGTTCCCAATTGGGCTGCTTGCTCATGCGTGTCAACCATTGGTTTTCGCGTACTGTGCCGAATCTCTAATTTGATAGATAAATTTTTGCACATTTTCGGCACATAGACTTTTACTTTTTCACTTTAGCAAAGTTGAATTTTGAACATTTCCGCCTGCCAACCGTCACCAGCACACACATACACACATAAAGCTTATCAACGATGACGACTGCGGCGGCAATGCCAGGGTACGCGGCGGCCGTGGACGCGAATGGCGACGTGGACGAGCAGCTGCAGCAGCAGGTGCAGCAGGCGGTGGAGAGCAAGCGCTTCGCGGACAAGTATGGGCTAGCGAAGCTCGCGGCGCAGTGGTGCCTGGCGCCTGAGGTCTGCGCGACGCTCACGAACATGAACATCCACGCGTTCTTCCCCGTGCAGGCCGTGGCGATCCCCAAGATCTTGGACAAGTCCAACGACCGCATCACCGACATCTGCATCTCTGCGCCCACGGGCAGCGGCAAGACGCTCGTGTACATCGTGCCCATCGTGCAGCGGCTGCTGCCGCGCGTCGTCCCCCGCGTGCGCGCGCTCATCGTGCTGCCGAGTCGCGATCTGGCCATTCAGGTGCACCAGATCGTGACCAAGTTCTGCGCCAACACGCCGCTCAAGTGCGGGCTCGCGATCGGCCAGTCGAACTTTGCGGCCGAGCAGGCAGCGCTGGTCGGACCCATCGATCAGGACCGCGCGCTCTTCGGCAACAGCGCGAGCGAGCAGGACGGCGGCCACAGCCTCGTGGACATCCTTGTAGCCACGCCTGGCCGTCTCGTGGACCACTTGGAGCAGACGCCTGGCTTCACGCTGCAGCATCTGCAGATCCTCGTGGTGGACGAAGCCGATCGCCTGCTGAACCAGTCGTACCAGGACTGGATCCCCAAGATCTACGCCAGCATCTTCAACGGCCAAGAAGCCGCAGCAGCAGCAACAGCAGCAGCAGCGCCAGTCATCAATGAGAACAGCAGTAGCCACAGACTCGGCGAACCGATGACGAGCCGCCGCCAGGACTCGATCAACCGCCGCCGCATCCGTACGCCACTGACGCGCGTGCTGCTCTCGGCGACGCTGACGCGCAACCCGCGCAAGCTCGCGTCGATCGGTATGAGCAACGCGGAGCTCACGAAGATCGGCCGCGTGGACGACGTGCTCGCCGACAACGCGCAGGAAGGCGACGACGCTGACGGCAACAACAGTGAGAGCGAGAACGATGACGATGACAACAGCGCGTCGAAGCTCTACTCGACACCGACGAACCTGGACGAGTACGTCATCGAGTGCGACTCGGGCTCCAAGCCGCTCGTACTGCTCGAGATCCTCAGTGAGTACAGGGACACGCTAACGATCGTGTTCACGGCGTCGGTCAACTCGACGCACCGTCTCGCGCGCCTGCTGCAGCTGCACTCGGACCACCCAGAGCGCATCCGCGAGTACTCGAGTAGCTTGACACAGAAGCAGCGCACGGCGCTCGTGGCCGAGTGCAAGGCGAACAAGATCGGGATTGTCGTGTGCTCCGATGCGATGGCGCGCGGTATGGATATCGACAACGTCGCGAATGTGATCAACTACGACGTGCCGACGTTCATCAAGACGTACATCCACCGTGTGGGGCGTACCGCTCGTGCGGGACGCGCCGGTCGCAGTGTGACGCTCGTGAAGGCTGGCCAGATGAAGGGGCTCACGCGCATGCTCAAGAAGGCGGAGAACAACAAGCTCAAGCCGTTCCCGCTGAAGAAGGACCACATGAAGACGCTCATTCCTCGCTATACGAAGGCGCTCGAGCAGCTCAAGGACACGCTGGACGCCGAGAAGTCGGGCAAGCTGAGCTCCACAACCACGCTCCGCTCCAACCAAAGTGGATTGTCCACTAGCAACAACAATAGTAGTAGTGCTGCTGCGAGCCAGATGAAGAAGACGGACAAGGCGAGCAAGACGAGCAAGACGACAACAGCCAGCAGTGAGAAGAACGATGAGGAGGAAGAGGACCTGAAGACCGACCTGAAAGACTCGGACAAGAAGCGCTCGCTCGCGCTTCTCTACGACCAGCTGGAGAAGAACCTCGCGAGCAAACTGCAGCGAAAACAATAGAAAGACATGTTGAAGGAGGGTATGCCTATGCAGGAAATACACACATTGCTTAGGCGATCTGAACCTCACTCCCTACTTGTTTATCGCTTGCAGCTGCTCGTCGATCCAATGCAGTACTTGCAGAGTATCGCCTTCCCGGCTCGCTGCTGCAATGTTACTCTTTACTGCCTTTGGTTGCGTCACACTCACGTGGGGCATCTCAGCCAAGCGTTCGCGGGTCAGCAGCTCCGGCCTCTGCTCCACAATCCAGCAGATTACGTCCAGGTGGCCGCAGCGGGCAGCGCTCAAGAGCGCCTTGGTCGGCACGTAGCAGCTGTTGTCGCGGCCGTTGTCCGTGAAAACGCCATTGAGCCACTGAAGGACATTGAGGCATCCGTGCCTGGCCGCAGTGTGCATCGCGCACTTGATTTCTTTCTTCTTGAGACTACTGCCAGGACGCCGACTCACAACCAGCTTCTTAACGAGCGCCAGGTCTCCACCACAGAGCGCTCCAAGCACAACAGGGGACCTCTTAGGAAGTCTGCCAGAACTTGAGCGAGAACATCGACCTGCCAGCTTGCAGCCATCGCCTCCATCGTCGCGAGGGAGAGTCGACTCTCCGGGTACTTGTCATACAGCCATATTAGCGTGTCAATGTCACCCCGCTTCGCGACAGCTTCCATGGCGAACGCCACGTCTGCGTCTGCTCCTGTTTCGTAGATCCAGTCCATGACATGGCGTTGACCGCGACTCGCAGCCTTCTCTAACATCGAGCGGAACCATCGGTCGCCACAGTTCTGAACTCTTGCGATGCTTTAAGATCCAGTCGAGGGTCACAACGTGGACAGTGTTGGTGGACACGTTGAGTACGACCTCCTCCAAGAACCCATACGGCAAGCCAAACTCTTGCAGTCGCGGGTGAAGCAGCTGGACAGACGCCAATCGCCCGCAGAAGATCGCTTGTCACAAGTGTCCGTTTATGTTGATCTCCGGTCGGGTATTGAGCGCCCAGTTGACAGCTGGAGCGCTCGCGTGCTGAGCAGCCAAGTTCATTGATTCCTGAATGTGGGTCACCATGAAGTGAGTGCTGGCGCATCCATTTGTTTACCTATTCCCACGCACCACCACTCACCAGACTCGCATAATCTGGTAAGCGATGGTGCATGGGAATAGGTACACAAACGGCATGCATAAAACGGATGGTGCAGACTCTGCACTCTCCGAGGATATGCTGCCACCGAGTTGCCGTTTCGACTTGTTTGCGCTCAGCGTGGCCCCCACAGCGCTCACCAGCGCCTTGTCCTCCCGCGACAGCGTGCTCCCCAGTTTGTCCGAGTCGATC
>JAADVN010001124.1:0-10439 GCA_023335535.1 Globisporangium spinosum | reverse complement strand
CACTTCCTCAAAGAACAGCTTGTACTTCTCTTCCGCAGACGCTTCGCTCTTGGCGTGAATCGCTGGGAAGTACTGCTTGATCGTGAAATCGAGCATCTGGCGCATCATCTCGGCTTTGTGCGGTAGACTGGCGCTCGGTCCACGGCGTCCAGACTTTGGGTCCTGCTTCTTGAAGATCTCAAACGAGCCAAATCGCAGGAAGCTCTGAGCGATGCGCATCACCACAGCAGTTGGCTCTTTTTTCGGGTTCTCAGGGCTGACAGTGGTCTCCGAGTACATCACGACGCTTGCAGCGCGGGATGTTGGGACGCCAAGTGCGTGCAAATGCTCGCTCAGCAGAAATGCTGAAAGCGCAGCACGCTAATAAAGAGAATATGGAGACCAAGTTAGCAGCAACTCAACGCTCTATGTTGTTCCATACAAACATTGCAATTGTTGTCTCTCTTCCTCTTACCAGTTCATATCGTCGACCACCAGCTCCATTCAGTTCCTCTATCGCTGCTCCATTCAGCTGCATTTCCCAGCGCTCTTGGGCTTCGTTGACAACTTCTCCCAAGTAAATCATCCTGCAATCTCCAAACGCATCTTCATGGCAGCACTGGACAGCGATTTCCGAGCCTGGCAAGAGTTCGTTGCCGCTCAGAAACGGCACCAACTCGCTCAACGAAACAAACTCGTTTCGCTCGCGCTCGCTTCTGTCATCATGGAATTCTTCTCGTGTGCTCACCTCGAAACCAACAAGCTGAAGCGCTCCGGTGGAAACGATGAGCAGCTGCGGGTTCGCCATTCGCTTCAGCTCTCTCACTCGTTTGTAGCAACAGCGCGCCGTGGTGGTGGGCGAGTCCTCATCACCGGTGTAGTCCTCGGTCGCACCACGAGCTGGCAGCTCGATCAAGAACGCGTTGTCGAATCGGTCTCTAGAAGGCGTGCCTTTGCGCCAAACAAGGCCACGGCTAGAGTTTGCACCATCCACCTGCATGGGGCTCAAAGGCTTCCAATTGCAAAGTGAGAAAGCAATCAGTGTGGATGGACATTCGGAGCATGCGGCAGTTGAGCCACAAAGCCCCTGTCTCACCGATGGATCCGCCCGTTGTGCTCATATCCATGCTGTTGAACTAAAGTTCGCCTGAAATCTTGATGCGCTTCGAAACCAGACACATTCCATTGTTGCACACTTACATCGACGCCTTATTGAGTGGCTACATGCGGTTCATCCTTCTCTGAACTGTGCTTCTTCATGACTATCAAATGCGATTCCTCACTCACTCACTGTCATAGTCGTGACTGTAGAGCTGCTTCGGCTGCGCGTCGTACTTGTGGCGGTTCTCGAGTCAATCGCACACGTCGCGGTCGACCTGCTCGCGCTCGAAGAACATCGCGCGTGTACGCACGTTGAACTCGACGCTCACTTGCTCCTCGGCGTGCAGCTTGATGAATCGTTTCGGGGGTTTCTTGGGGTTGTAGGCGTCGCGACTGTCGCTGTAGTCATCGCCGGGGGCTCGCATGGCAGCGCGAAGAGCAGTGGCTCGCTCTCCGTGGACTCGCTTCGAGTAGCGTTTACAGACAGTAGACTGCGGTAGTACGGACGTCTTGGAGAGTGTTTTCACTGGGACTGTGGTAGTATCCGGTTTGTCGCGAGCTGTGCTATCTGGTGCACGCTTGGCAGGCAACGTCAGTTTGCGCAGAACCAAGAACTTCTCCAGCGTGGTGGGAGTCGTGCTCTCGGTGGTGCTCGGCTCTTCCTCGCTCACCATGGCTTGCTTGGGATGCTTTCAGAAGAAAGCGTCCAAATGCGACTCTTTTCTTGTTGAAGAAAGCTCATGGGGCGGTTGAAGCGCCAGCCATGAAACCGACCAGCAGCAGCGCTCGCTCATTCTCCAACTTTCATGAGGCGTGGCGCTGCGCCATGGCGGTGGAAATGCGCAACTGAGCGGTCTGCTGTAGTGTGTTGAAGAGGTTCTTTGGCGCAGCGTTCAATTGTGTCACGACAGAGCGAACCTCGCCTGGGTACACGTCGACCCAGTCGAGCCGGCGGTGGCTGCGGTCGTGGAGAAACTCGTTGTGGATGCGGCTCGCGATCTCTTTGCGCCGCGCCTGGTGCGCTTTCGCGTTCAGGAGGAGGACAGAAGCCGACGCGCCGATAGCTTTGTACCCTTCGACTGCGCTCCAGAACTTCTTGCCTAGCTCTACAGAGGAGGTCTGGCTCGTTGGGTTTCTGCGCAAGTCAGTGAGCGAGCGCAGCTGAAGCGCGTTCGTGCGTTGGCAATCTGCATCCTGTTTGTGGGAACCGATCGACGCCTTTTGCGGAGGCGAGAGGTGCTCTTGAACTGCTGATGGTGCGCCATTTCTCTCGCTCTCAGTTTCTAGGTTGGCGTCTTGACGAGCTTGACTTGACACTGGCTTAGTTATTGATGCTGGCTCGTAAATGTGAGGGTAAAGCACGGAGTAGGCGTTCTGGACGCCCTCAGAGAGCGGCAGCGAAGCGAATTCGCCCCAGACCTGCTGCTTTCGCTGCTTCGATAACTCCACTGGAAGCGCTTTACTCTCCTCTTTCTTCTTCACGTCAGCTGTGCTCTGTGATTTCGCCATCGTCCCACCTGTGGAGCACCTCACGTGGCTCCGTCCAGCTGCAACTGGGCGAGCGACGCGTCAGACTGCTGGCGAGGCAGCGAGGAAGAAATCTGGTGTCTAGGTTCCTGGAATGGCCAGTTTGCAGCTTTTCGGGATGGTTGTTGCTTTCGAGCGCCTTTCACCTCCTGGTCTCCTCTTGTACGCAACTCTGCAGCTGCCTCCATTGATACTGGTCCGCGCTGAGCCACCCCTCGACCTTCAAGATGCAGCAAATCGGGCTCACAGCGCGGCTGCATCGACGAGATGTCACCAGCTGGTTTTTCTAGAACGTGGCACGGCAACGCGCCGAACTTAGACGGGGATTCACTCACCTCTAACGCCCGCGGCTGCATCACAGTGACGGAGATCCGCGGAATCGCTGACAAAGTCTCTAAGCCGTCCACTTCTTCCTGCGAGGTATCTGCATCCGATACATTTGCACCTTGTCCATCGTCACCGCTTGCATTCACAGCTGCTTTCTTTTTGCTCCCAGTCAGAACCACAGACTTGCCATGCAGTGATAAACTTGTCCTTGAATCACTCGTTGTAATGGACAAAGAACTCTCGCTCTGCGCCACAGGTGCAGCAATAGCACTCATGTCCGCCTGCTTCTTCATCGCCAGCGCCTTCTTCTTCTTTTCCTTCTTCTTGATCAACTGCGTCTGTCTCACGTCTCTCTCGTCCTGAGAATAGGAAGGAATGCGAGCTGACGAATCCTGGAAGATGTGAGGCAGATGCGAGATGGTCTCTGCTGCTGCCGACTCTTTCTTCTCCCACTTGATGAACGACAAGAATCGGCTCCCAGCGAGCGCATTGTCGTTGCCGCCTATGTCTCCGTAGAGTGAACGTCTCCGATAATGGCGCTGAGTCTTTTCGCTGTTTGGGATACCACCACTGGCTGGAAGCGCTGGCATTGAGTCGTTTGCTGACTGCGCTACTTCTTTGCGGATATTCTCGAGGTGCTCTTCGAGCGAATCTGGAAGTGGCACCGAATCGCCAGTGCCCAAGTATCTCCCAGTCGCTAAACTCCGCTGCTCTGGAATGCTGCTGGCGTCTTCTGAGCCACGTTGCCCATTTTCATCTTCGCAGATTGCGTTGGACTGGGATGTGACAGACTCGGCCTCTTCTATCTGCTCCGCTGCATTTTCATCCAAATCAAGGCTCACCATGGTTGCTTGATCGGCTTCATCTGTTGGGGTCCCGCTATCGTCTGACGTGCGATATTCCTTCAAGCGGCTTTGGTCGTAATCAGGTGTAGCCGCAGCTGAAATCTGTACCACTCGACTTTCATGTGGTTTTGCTTCACGAACACTGTCATTTCTTCGCTCACTCACATGTCGAGGTGGAGGAGATTCAGGTGTGTTAGGCATCTTACCAGCCGAAGAGATTCGAGACGGCGTGTTTCGTCTCTCTCTCAAAGCGCTGAGCACGCGGAACGAGGCATTGAAAGCCGCCTCGTCCTCTATCGAGGTGACAATATCAGACGACGTCTTGCTGAACGAAACCACACCTTCGTTGGCTCTCGCACCTCGTTTCCACATCGACTCGACATTGTTCCGCAGGGTATTTGCTGCAATCGCCGAGCCTTCTTCACCCAAGACTACGAGCTCACCACTCATGTGTGATTGTCCACCCACGGCGAAGTTGCCGAACTCGACAGATACACCGTGAGTTGAAGGCAGCTGCGAGCGGGTTACCGTCGGCTCCTCTCCCAACAAAGCGTCGTCGCGTGCTCTCTCACTTTCGCTCATATGCAGATCTGCAGTAGCAATCCGCTTCAGCTGATGCTCCACAATCGCTTTACGCAGCTCTTCCCGTTTGAGATTACGGAGTGGCGCCTGAGATGTCGATTTCTCGCCTCCTTCTGAATCGGATTTCGTTCTGCTGCTGCTGCTCGTTCTTACTTGATCGAGCAAATGCTCTGGAAGCTCTTCAGGTTGTTCCGTGAGTGGGTTGAGCTCTCGAATGGTCTGAACCACTTGGCTCTGCTCCTGGTTCTTTTGCTTCTCTAGCTCCACCAAGTCTGTGCGCTCCTTCTCAAACAGTAACCCGGCGCTGGATGCGTAGCTCTCGAGCATCACGGCGGCGTCGCGCTCAGCTGTCTCTGCCAAGACCGAAGCTCGATGCAGAGTCTCCACGAGCTTCCTCGTACTAGTCATGCTGCTTCTTCGCTTTGCCAAGGTCAGCTCTCGTTCCAGCGCGAGCGCTTTCGGACGGTCTCAACGCTCTGCGAGAATACGTTTCTCCTCTTTCTCGTCTTCGTCCGAGGCTTCAGCAACAGCAGCAGGAAGAGGGATCATGTCCTCTGCGAGCCAGCAACAGCAGTAGCGAAACAGATTCGCCACAAAAAGCAGCCGCAGTGCTGCTTTTGCTTCTCTGTAGAGACGCCGCATTGCAAGACTAGCATTAGAATCGGTAGCAGTCGTACCAGTTGCAGTGCTCTTGTCTCCGCCACCGAAGAGCTCCTTCGTGCGATACGACCGTGTGCATCGTACAAACTCTGTCTCTAGAAATGCCCTCCTGCGTGTAATCTCATCCGCAGAGTATCCATAGGCTTTCACTGGAAGTTCGCTCAGATCTTCTCCGCTCACAAGGCGCTGTTTAATATCGTCGGTCGCCGCAATCTCAGGCTGGAGCTCGCTGTACTTGAGCAGCACGGCTCCCATTCGGAGACGCGCTCTCTCGACAACCGTCCTTGCTTCGCTGATTTCGTGAACGCTTCGGGCCGGGGTGAAGAGCTTCACGCGGTAGTTGGACGCGGACTCGGCCAGATGGTCCTCCAACGATTTCTTCTTCTTCTTCTCAATCTTGCGCATCTTTCTCTGCAGTTTGGTCGCCAACCCACTCGCCTCCTTTGCAAAAGCTTCACGCTGCTGAAATTGTTTATCATCTCCGATCTCGGCAGGAGTCAGACCAGGACTGCCCTGTCCTTGGCCAGCACCGGTACCTTGATCTGTTTCAGTGCTCTCGTTCTTTTTCTTGTAATCGAGCACATACTCTGCCAGGCGTAGCAGGAAGATCTCTTTCGAGAAATGCAGATCCATGTCCAGTTCGCTTGCAAAGCAGCAGAGCAGCGACGAGTTGGATGGCGCGCTCGAGAAGGAGACCACTTTCCACTGAGCTCGCACGAGCGATTCATGCAGGTTCAAGACAGTTTTTTCGAGACTCGAGCACACGTCTTCGAGATGGAACGCTTCCTTTAATACCTCGTTCACTGAAAACTCGAGCGAAAAGAGCATACCCACGAAACTGCACGAGCGCTTTCTCCGCGAGCTCGCAGTCCAGCGTCGGGGTGAGCAGGAAGCGCGCGTACGGCTCCAGGTCGCCGAGCATCTTGGCGCGGAGGATGCGGTAGTTTTCATCCTGGGTCGCCCTGGAGGGCTTTTCGCTATTGCCCTGGTCGACGATTCTCGCGAGCACGCTGACATGCTGCTGGCCGCGCATCGGTTCTCTTGAGCGAAGAGCGCGCGAGAGACTTCTCCTCACAGGAAATGGCTTGAGGTCGTCGTCCTGCTGTTGCATTCCGCTCGGTGACGATGAGAAAGGTGTTAGCATTGCTTTGCGCACCTGCTGCTCGAGAATCTGGTCGCAGCTGCGCGCCAGCTTCTTCTTCATGCCGTTGAAGTACGCTCGATAGCGCAGAATCGCAGGCGAGAACTCGGATTTCGATGCGAAAATGATCCGCTCTTGCCGCAACCAGAGCTCTTCCTTGAGCACGCTGTGCCGCTCGCGGATCTTGATATCCCCGGCGAATCTCAATCCACGCACCCACTCGCTGCTCGCGAGCGGGACCATGCGCCAGATCAGCCGCTGGTCGGATCCCGCTGTCGCCTGGGTATCATTAATAGCAACAGCATTCTCTTCCTCCTGCGCTTTCGTCCTCACTGCGTTATTCAGACGAAGCACCTTGTTGACGTAGAATGCATAAACGCCTTTGTCCAAGAGCAGCGTTGCGTCTTCGCCGGGGGCGAGCTGCTTTGGCGTGAGTCCATGGCGATTCGAGTGGTGCCACATCGCGGCACCTTCGCTCAGGAGCAGACTCAGCATGTCGATGCGATGCATTGGGTCTTCCACCTGCACGACCGCGTGCAGCGGCGTGTTCCCCGACGTGTCGTCCGCTGCGTCGATCAAGTGCTTGGAGTGCAAGATTGTGTTGCGTGCTTCTGCCACGCTGCCCTGCGTGAGAGCACTCTGGAATTGGCGGATGCCGTTGCTGTCATACGGAAGCCGCTTTGTGTCCTTTTCCTCTTCGCCGTCCTCGGACTTCATTTCCACGCCTCCAAAGATAGCGGCAGCAGCCGAGTACAAGCCAAAGAAGAGCATCAGGAAGGACGGCGAGAGCTCTTTGTATGCGTCCCAGGCGCTGAGCTTGAGGCAGCCCTCGAGAAACCCGTCTTCCTGCTTCCACACAAACACTTTCCAGGCGTTGAGGATCCCAAAGAGCAAGTGGCGTCTGCGGATGCGCTCGCAGTGGAAGCGCAGCGTCTGGAACAGTCTTCGCTTCCTGTACAAGTTCCTCCATGCTTCAAACGTCCGCCAGCGGTTCACCTGGTGCTTGGCATCTATCCAGATGTAGATGATGCGATGTACTTTGTTTCGCCACTGGCTCTGTTCGAGCTTCGAGACGTTGAGCTCGCGCTTGGAGAAGCTTCGCAGGTGCACACCTTTCCACGCTCGCCATGCGCGACCAAAGTCCCACAGCTGCTTGCGGCGCACCACCGCCTGCTTGCGCGGACGCAGCGCGACTTTCACTCTTGCGTAGTCGTGCAGCTTCGTCACCACGTGCCTGCAGAGCTTCTTGTTGTAGGCGTCCTCTGCGATCTCCTCTCGGCAAGACAGCAGGACCTCGCGCGTGATCTTCTGGACGTAATGCTGGGTCGCTCGTTGCATTTGATCCCGTTTCTTGATGGAGCGGTCACTGAATCTCCGCAGACACTGGAAGAACCGACGCATGCGAGCCAAAGGCGCTTTTGCTGCAGCCTTCACCTTGCGCATTTGACGCTCCTGGTGGTTGTAGGCCCAAATGTCCCACTGCGGCAGTGGCTGCGAGTACTGAGGAAGCAGCGTCCCGGACCACTTGCAGCGCGAGAAAGTCGCCCAGTGCGACCAGGTGCTGAAGATGGCCATGAGTTTCTCGCCTGCCCACACTGGTCGCGAGCCGAACGCCATTCATGCCGCGCGTTTAATACAAAGCTGAGTGTTCAGACCGATCCGCTTGTTCTCCAGATGCACGCGCTTCCACAAGAGAAATGTTCGCTGGACGATCTTCTTTACGATGGCTTGCCGTGCCTCCATGTAGAGCACGCGCATGTGCTGCACCCGTCCTTTTTTCCGATCTGGAGGGGACTGCTCGACATTGGCAAACGCCGAGTTGAAGAAGCTGCGCATAGACGCCTGGCGCGCGACGCGCTGGATCGTTTTGTCGCTTGCCGAGTCCTGGTCGGTCGACGTGAAGACCAGGTTCATGACCAATTTCGGCAGCTCCGCTTGCATCTCAGCATCTCGAAAGAGCTTGAGCTCGATTTCGCGAAGCTGAATCGCGACGCCGGCTTCTTTTCGCCAGGCGAGCAGGTACGTGCGCTTCACGGGCGAACGGGCTTTCTTCTTGATGCGATGAGCGAGCGACCACGTCTGGAAGAACTTGCGCCGGATTTTCAGACGCCGTCGTCCCCAGCGACTGTAGACGCGTCTCTTTCGGTACATGCACCAGGTTGACTGGATCTTTGTCGCGTAGTAGTGCTGTTTTCTCTGTCAATGAAAGCAGATGCACGATTAGGAAACAGATTCGGCGGGAGCGGGGATATTTCTGTTGTTTTCTCTTGTGTTGGTATTTGTCGGCGATGAAGCAGAAGAAAGTGCTCCATCTCTGTGTCGTCTGCTGCATCTTCATCCACTACGGCAAGCTGACTCGCTGGCCTGAAGCCGCTTAGACCGCTGGTGAATATGCTGCTGTTGCCGCTGTTGCCGCTGTTGCATGGGTTTGCTGTCACACAACTCCGAGATCCTACACTCGTGTTTCCACCTGAACGCTGTGTATACCTGGCTCCAATGGACGAGTGGCTCGCGGAACGGACCAATGCAGTAGGGCTCTCATCATCAACACCGCCGTCGTCATCACGCAGTGGAGCGAGTTGCTCTCGACCGAGACGTCTCTTGTGAATCAGATTGTTCTTCTTTTGCCGCGCCAATCGTATCAGCGAGTTCATCTCAACAGCGGAGAACACCTGGCGCTCCACATAGGGGACTTCGAGCTTGAGGTCAGCCACCTGACGCTGCAGCCCGGCAGCGACACTATTTCTCTGTTCTTTGTCGGCGGCTTGCTGCTGTTCGGTTTGTACTGCTTGGTGCTTGTTGCTCTCGTTTGCCACTGCGAACAATGGATGCACCTCGCCCTCACCACCGCCTAATGTCGACGGTGACGCAGGTGGGTACCAATCGAGCACGCTCTTCATGCGCTCACGACTGCGCTTCTTGCTGTCGCGCTCGATGCGCTTGAGCGCAGAGGGAGTCGGGATCCACGTCTCCATCTCGCGCCTCCGGATCTCGCGCTCGGCCTCACGGTCTGCTTTCCATTTCTCTTCGGCTGAGCTCACTTGGTTGTCCGTCGCCTTGCACTCTTTCTTTTTCTTTTCAGCCTTCCGCGCCATGAACTTTTGCTTGTAGCTGTTTAGAAAATCAGAGCGCGCAATCCACGAGCCGAATGAAGAGCTCGAGTGTGACGCGAACGACAGCGACGACATGCTGCTGCCGCCACCGGCACCGAAGCGGTTCGTGCTCAAGCCACCCTCCGAGTACTCGCTCCGGAAAGTCTCCATTTTTTTCAAATCGTGTTGGCAGTGCGAGAATGATACGAGTGCGCGCTGGAGGGCTCGGTTTGTTTCAACAGCCGACTCATAGTATCAGCATTAAAACGGCGCCAAATGGAGCCAAAGAGGCGTAGGCGGGGTATTCTGCATTCTATACGACCGACAAGTCTCGTGTCTATGATGAATGACATTCAGAGAGTGGTTGACAGTGCCTCACAACACGATGGCGATCCAAGTAATGTACCACCTCTTGTCACAGCAAGACATTGTAACTTTGTGCATTAGTTTTTGTGTGCAAAAAATCAAAATTACAACCAGGTTATGTCTCACTTAGGATGAGCACGAAACGCAGAGCGGCGGGGTCGACGGATCTTCAGGTCGCGCGTACACAAGATCGCTAGAGGAGCCTTCGTCGAACGGATTGGTCAGGAGCTTGAAAATGTTCTCCACCTCGAAGTAGTCGCCTTCGGTGGCAAAGTCAATCGCCTTCTGCGCCACGTGATTGCGCAACACAAACTTTGGGTTCGTGCGCTGCATGAGCGCGTGGCGCTGCGCGTCCTTCTCTGCATCCGGAGCAAACTCGGTCTCTTCCTTCAGTCTTTCCACGTACAACTCGATCCACTTCGCCCATGCTGTTCGCATTGCTTCGAGGCGCTCAGCATCTGTGGTCGTGCCCAGCTTCGCCACACGCTCGCGCTCTTCCGTCATTTGTTTGAAAGTGTCTTCGTTGATTCCGTACATCCGAGCTTGCACTGGGTTCTCATGCAACAGCATCTTGACCATTTTGTACTGCGCATCGGTGAATGACGACAGTCGACGCTTCACCTGCTTCAGCGTCTCCGAGAAGCCTGCCAGCTGGTCCACAACGTCTAACTGCGCCTTCTCGTCGAACGGCTTGACGCCAGCGAGTGCGCGGAAGGCACACGTGAAGTCGGCACCCGTCTCGCTCAGAACGTCGAAGAGCGAGTCCACCAGCGCTCGGTCCTCGCTCGGGAAGAACTTGTGGAGCAGACCCAGCTTCAT
>JAADVN010001123.1:0-10463 GCA_023335535.1 Globisporangium spinosum | reverse complement strand
GCTGAAAGAGTGAGCTCTACCATGGGCATCATCCAGTGTCGATCAATCGACACACAGCCACGTGAAGGCATCACCAGCACCTGCCGCTCTCCACATGACCGCATAATGGCAAAAAAAATCGCTTGCGTGTGTAGTGATCAAACTGTATCACCAGTGGACGCGTGGCGCAAAAGCATGGAGCAACGATATTTTACAGATTTTACTACGGCGTCCACCAAGCGAGCAGGGACTTTTCACACGACACCTACCTCATCGAAACCTGCTCAGCAGAGAAAGCAACTTGATGTGAATGAGACCAAGCGACGCCAACCATTCATACATGCGGAGCTGCTCTGGTTGGTCGCATAGAACAGATAGCTTTGTTTCCTATCTGCCTGTGTAGAAATGCTCGCTCACTCAGCTGCTCCACAAGAAAAAAATCACACTCGCCGCTTGCCTCATCCAGTAAATCGCCATTGACCTGCTCATGACGCCAGTGACCGTGCCCATACAAATCCCCATATGTAAATTATGGTGGGCCGCGTCGTCAAATTGGCGTCAAATGCAGCCATCCGGAAAAGCAGACAGACAGGTTGGCAGTTGGAGGTGGACTCTCTTTTAGAAGACGGCTCTGAAATCGAGTAGGAACGGTACTGCACTTGAAGCTCGCGAAGTAGTGTTGACCACGCACTTCTGTTGTGGTAGTGTGTTTTAGTGTGAAATACACTATTTTAACATTGCGTGATGGTTACGCCATTGAGAGCACATGAGCACCAGCATTTCCAGCAAAGCATCGAGTTGAGGGACGGGCAGCTGGGGTATCCTCTGACTCGCTACAGCCGAGTAAGTGGGCATCGCATCATTGCCATAATACAAGCCAATGTCGTTTGAGGCCATACACATATCGAGCCTGTTGTTGGTTGCGGTCTTTCGTATTCTAACTGTTTTCGGGTTCTAAGCCTTATATATTTCCATAACAGGTAACAAATACGCCAGGCTTCATTTTCTGTGTTCAGTCTGGATTCCCACATCATAAATTCCATACAAACCATATTCCGCACCCTCATATCTCCAATATCCTAAAAACGAGTTCTACCATCTGAGTCCGAGGTTTTACTCTTACCGCCCGAGGTTTTATCGGTCGCGCCAAAAGCTTTGGTGATGAGCCAAAAATGGCGCGCACTTTTTAGGCTCTTTTGCACTGGTGGGGGGAAGCAGCGAAACAACCACGCTGCACGTGCGCTCGCTCACACGACCTGAGTGCTCCACGCCTGACGCAGTCAGCTCATCCATCGCATCGCCTGCTCTCTTTGCGCGAGGTCTATTGCTGTCCGCACCTCCGACATGGCGCCTACGGAGCCGCACTCGAACGGCAAGCGCGCTTCTGCATCGAAAACCAATGGCGACGTGGCGTCGTCGTCGGAATTGACATACACTGCTGCTGCCACCAAAGCAGCGAATGGCGTCGATGACACTGTGCAGGAGAGCAGCACGAGTGGCGAAGACGTCGACATGGAAGATGCGCAGGAGAGCGCGAGTGCGAGCGCCGAAGAAGATGAGGACGAAACTGCAAGCGAAAGCGAGGCGGAGAGCGCCGCCGCTGAGCCAGAGCTACAGCCTGCGGACCCCGCATTCTATGCGCAGTTGAAAGCCGGCGACTCGTTGGACGTGTTTTGCATACTGACGAAGAAGTGGCTGCCCGCAAAAGTCGAGGACCTCACGGACGCTGGCGTGAAAGTGCACTTTTTGGGCTGGAACAAGTCGTCGGATGAAGTGATCTCGTCGACTGCGCGCGCGCGCATGCTCCCACGCGCCATGAAAGCCGCCGATGCCTGGGCGGTGCATGAAGAGCGCCTTGCGAAGCGCAAGCGCGGCCGCGAAGTCATCGAGAACACTGATGCTGGGAATCAGAAGAATGTGATCAGCGCTGCAGACGCCGACCTGGAGATGGAGCCAACGTTCGTCGCAGTGGGGGCCACGCGGTCCGGACGAAAGATCACGAAGCGCCTCGTAAACGACGCTGCGTTGAGAAGACCGCTGTCCACGTCCGCAAGCAAGAAGAAGAAAGACGACGTCCCGCCTGTCGACGTCATCCCGGATGACGATCTCTGCGCGGCATGCGGTCAGATTGAAGACGAAGAGCTCACGAACATGATCTTGTGTGACGGCGGCTGTCTGTCATCGTACCATTTCTCGTGCCTCGGGCTTGATTCGGCGCCAGAAGGAGAGAAGTGGCTGTGTGAACAATGCCGCACGAACGAGCAAAAGTGCTTCATGTGCGATCGCAACGGCACGATCAACGAGAAAGGCGGTGTCTTCCGCTGCGGTGCGCTGTCCTGCGGCAAGTTCTACCACCAGAGCTGCATCAGCTCGAGCAAGCTCTCGCGCCGCTTCAAGCGCACGAAAGACGGGAACGACGAAGAGCTGCTCGAGTTCGACGCGCCGTTCCGCTGCCCACGCCACGTGTGCGCGGTCTGCGAGGACGTGAAGAAGGGCTCGGACCTCATGTGCTGTATAAAGTGTCCTGAGTCGTACCACCCGTACTGCGTGCCACCGAGCGCGCGCTACAACTCAGTGGGGCTGCTCTGCTCCAAGCACCCGTACGACCGGCTGCCCAAGATCCCGTCATTCTACTACAACGACATGACTATGGACACGATCACCGTGGACTTTAACCTGCGCCTGCCGTTGCTCTTTGTGCCAAAGGCCGAGCCGAACGCCGCGGACAAGGACGACTGCCACCACTTTCGACTGCTGCTCGACTTGGTTGAGGACGTGCGTCAGCAGGCTCCGCCGTACCGCAAGCTCCAGCGCAACATCTACACATTCAAACAGCCGCCCAGGGGGTCGCTCGAGGACTCGCCCATGTGCGTCTGCAAGGAGCGCTGCGGCGACGACTGCATCAATCGCCTGAGCTTCACTGAGTGCTTTGGACCGGCGCCGACGCCCGGCATGAAGTTCACCAAGCAGAACAAAGAGTCGAACTGCATGCTCGGCGAGGGCTGTGGCAACCGCGCGCTGCACCAGAAGATCTACCCAGCGTTTGAGAAGTTCCACACGCAGGAGAAAGGCTGGGGGCTGCGCATCTTGGAGCCGGTCAAGGCCGGTCAGCTGGTCATCGAGTATGTTGGTGAAGTGATCAATGAAGAAGAGAAAGAGCGCCGGCTCCAGGATCACGCGAAGAACACACCCGAGGACAAGAACATGTACGTGATGGAGCTGAGCAAGGGCGTGTACATTGACGCGCGCTTCAAAGGCAGCGTGTCGCGCTATATCAACCACGCGTGCGACCCGAACTGCCACTTGCTCAAGTGGCGCGTGAAGGGCGTGAACCGCATCGCAATCACGGCGCTCAAGGACATCCAACCAGGTGAAGAGCTCTCGTACGATTACCAGTTCCACACGCGGCAGGCGATGGAGTGGAAGTGCCACTGCAAGTCGAAGAACTGTCGCGGCACGATGGCGCCGGAGAAGATCATCCAGGGCGTGGAAGGACCCGCGAAGAAGCTCACGAAGAAAGAGCAGCAGCAGCGCCTGAAGCGCGCGATGAAGCAGGAGAAGATCCAGCAGGAGTCGACGGCCCGGAGACTCTCGCTCACGAGCCAGCTCGTGGGCTTTGGCGACACGGGCGGGAAGTCGATCGTGCGCACGGGTCCCGCGCCGCGAGAGCTCAAGTGGGCGACGCAGAACCACGTCTTCCTAGCGCGGAACGCCTCCCGCGGCTTTGATTTCCTGAAACGGAAGGAGCTCAAGGACCGGAAACTCGGTACGAGGTCCTCAGTTTCAGTGAAAGTCAAGCAGGAGAAGCAGGAGAACGGCAACAGCAGCAGTAGTAGCAACGGATCTAATAAGCGCGTGCTCTCCCCTGGCAGCACCGCCAGCAGCGCGACAGAGACGGATGCCACGAAGAGCGAGGAAGAGCAGCAGGTGCAAACGCTCAAGACGGAGGAATAGATTTGATGCAGACACAGACTTGGCCATAAAATGACAGATAACCCACAAACTATTGGTAGATTGGAAACTACATTAAGAAACGAAATATCCCTATTGCGAGACTGCTTTGTGTCTTTGCTTGTTGTTGTGCTTGTAGTTGTATCCAGTCTCGCAATGACGTTGTTGCTGCTCAAGTGACGCTGTTCACAGTGTCGTCGACTTTGGTATATGGGTGAGCGACTGGGGATCTCGTCTCTATCTCGACAGTTTGAGCCACGACGGCTTCTTCCCAGTCGCCTTGCCCTTCGCAGCAGAGGCGCTGGACGACTTCGATGCAGCGTCGTTCGATTCGCTCTTCGCCTCCTTCGGTGATGTTTCTATTTGCAAAGAAAAAAGATCAACCGCCGTTAGAAACCATTTTCATCTGAGGCAGCAAGTCACGAGCAGCCGGTCAATTCACTGTACGTACCTAATGCGATTGGCTTTGGGTATTCCACCTTCGCAGCGGAGCTCTCTTCGCTTTCCTTCAACTCTGCAAACTCGTCAGCCACCTAAGCAAAAGATATCGGGGAAGCCAGTCAGCTAGTCAGTTGTACATGCATACAGCAGCGGTTTGAGGACTCTCAACAAGCGGGAACAAGTGAGAGAAGCATACCAGTTCATCACGCAAGTAGAAGCCAGCGGCAGCAAACTCGATCGATGGCAACGCCTCGATCCACGACAAGTACACAAGCGCCGCTGGAACGAGGTTGAGTTCCGCAAGCGTCTTGTCAGGATTCAGCTTCTGCATCGGAGGCGTCACGTACAGATAGAACTGATTGTTTGTGAAGGCAGATTGGAGACTCTCTCTCACGTGGTCAACCACAGCTTGCACAGTCTCGTTTGGGTGGAACACGGCTTGCAGCACCACTGCACAGAGCAAAAGATAAAGACTTTGTTAGAGCATTATCTCAGGGTTCAAAAGTGGATAGCTAACTTCAACTCCACAAACCTCGGTCAGGAAACTGGACGCGGATGAGCGTGGTCTGGAAAATTTTCTTCTTCTTGAGCTCATCAAGCTCTCGCATCGCTTGCGTTCGGAAATTCTGCATACAAAAATTCATAGTTAGCAGCCAAACTCTTTAGAACCAAGCATCAAGTCCAACAAAAAACAGCGCACTAGCATTACCTTTGCCTTCTCCATCTCAGCGCGCTTTGCTTTCAGCGTGGAGATCAGGATCCTCGAATCACTCAGGTGGTCTTCTGCCATCTCAAAGTCTGCGTTTGGGTCAACTGATGCAGCAACTGCAGCAGCTGGACGCCCAGGGAAGGTCACCTGCGTGTTTCTGGGTGGGATTTCATGCCCAAGAAGCTGCTCTTGCTTGCTCTTGAGGTTGCCCACGAGCGCTTCGGTCACACTTGGCCCACGTGGTTGTGCCTATTGTAGTTCATATCAATCATGTGAGACACAAGCTCCTTCAAGATGAGCTTTAGGTGTTGAGACGGGGACCTACCTGCATGCGCGTGATCTGGGGCTTGTACACGTCGAAGTTTGGATCAGCAGCTTTCGGAACAACGACGACAGGTCTCGCAGCTTCCTCAATGTTCAGGTCATCGGCTTCATTGTGTAGCAGTCGAAGTCCTTCTTCAAGTTGGAATTTCGCATCAATAGCCGATCTCAAAAGCAGACACTGCGTCTCCCGATCCAGAGCAAAGCCAACCGACTCCAGGAATTCAATTCCGCCCTTGAGTTGGCCCACCGATCGCTGGAACGCAGGGTTCGACACACGGATTGAGCGCATCTTCTCGTTTTCTATCGGAAAGAAAGGGGAAACGTTAGTATACAAACAGCACTCAAGTCTGAAAACCAAGTTTAATCGCATACAAAACAAACCTGGGTACGACAGCAGATTCGTGACGATCTTCATCAACGTCGAGATCGCGCCTTTCGCAGCTGCGTCAAAGCAGTTGTCGCGAAGCAGCTGCAGCGAAGCGTGGCTGCCCAGCTTTGGGTCTTCATGCTGTGGCTGGACGCTCATGGGTCCATTATCAGGAGCGGCTTCTTTCATTTCCACGTCTTCACTTGCAGCAGGGGCTGGAGCAGACGATGGAGTTGGAGGAGACTGTTCGACAGGCTTTGGCTCTGATCTCGCAACATTTGCTTCAGCGGTTGGCTGTACAGTTGATGGAATTGAGGTCGTAGCGCTGCCACTGCTTTGAGGTGACTCAGCTACTGGTCGTGGTGGCGGCTGGACAGTTTGCGTGAAGCTAGGCGCCAACTTGGCTTGAGCCAATGCTTGAACGCGAAAGATCGCAGAGCCGCTCAGAATGCCCAGATCTACATTGAAACCCAACGATTATCGTGATGAGCATTTGGGGACCACCAAGGCAGTAGTCACTAGCGTATTGAATGTGTTCTTACCTTTCAAGTTGGTGCTGGCAAACGAGTCGGCAGTGATCTCCCTCTGTAGAAAGCTCAGCGAGAACTAATCAACCCACACAGATAGATACACATTGGTCATTAAGTTAGCATCATTCAAACACGTGTGTACCATACCATACACACGACAGTCATAGCCGTCTATTATAACATACCTCTTGCGGCGATGGCACCAGCTTGAAGGACGCCAAGATGCTCTCGATCGTCGCGTCGCTTGTAAACGACGACTGCACGCGCTTGCCGTCCGTCATTTGCACGCACACGCGCACCTGCTGCGCGGCGGCGTCCACGGACCCACCCTGGAGCTGCTGCATCTCCAGCGACGCGTTGTTCGATACGCCCGTGAGGCGGAACGGGATTGACAAGTCTACGGGCTTCTTGCGGTGTAGCAGCTGGTACTGCGACGAGTCCGCAAGCTTGAACTGCGTGCGCGCGTCTTCCAACACTTGGAACTGCGTTGTGCAGACATACAGACAAGCACAGAGAGAGAGAATGAGAATGACGTATATGAACACAGAGGCATGAGGCCGTAGCGTGCTTCACAGAGAGGGCCGAGCGCTGTGTACCATGGTGGTGCCGGGCGTCACGCGCACGCGCTTGGACTGGCCGTTGAACTCGATGTTCAGCGCCATTCCTCCTCTCTTGCTCTTGCTTTTTCTGTTTTCTTTGTGCTTTTGATGACCTTGATTTCAGATCCTTGTTCGTGTAAGTCGACGCAAATATGTATCGATTTAGCGTCTAATTCTGACACTTTTTGCACATGAATTTTTCAATAAAAGAAACGCTGATTTAATGGGCATTTTCTAGACCTCTCAAGTATCTTTCGCTTTGACACTTGGAAATTCGCGACACGTACGAAGACGAAGCACGAAGCACGACGACGGCGAGGAAGGACATCTGAACGACTTGTTGCTACAGGAATGATGATCGACTCATTGCCTCCCGTGGTATCCATTTCTTCTTCTTCCATGGCTTCCGCTAACGTTTCTGCCTGGAGAAAGGAGTATCTTCAAATCTTTTTCATTGCCCTCGGCAGCAGCAACAAAGAGAGCTACTTGATATTCCGCATAGATGGTCGTCTCCTGAAAAGCGCCTTGTCGAAGCAGCGCTTCCATCTCTCTGGGAGCGGAGACTCGCGCAGCATAGAAGAGAGGTGATCGCCCATGCTTGTCCTTGAGCTCAAAGTCGACGCCGTTCGTGATCAGCGCTTTAACCATTTCAACACAGTTGGACCCGGCGGTATGCGATACTGCAGACCTTCCATCATCATCCGTGGCGTCGATGTCGGCGCCATGTCAGATCAGCTCTAGGACCAACTCTTCATGGTTCTCCTCAGCGGCATACGAAACTGCTGACCGCCCTCGCTTACCTCTGGCTTCAATGTTGGCGCCATTTTGGATCAGCTCGCGCACCAAGTCAACATCCCCCCACTCGGCTGCATATAAAAACGCAGATCTACCACAAGCGTCCTTGGCGAAAGGATTGCATAGAAGCATCCTTTGGACAATGTCAAGCCGATCGTCAGCGCCACGAGCGTTTTCACTCTTCACAGCTCTGAGAAGCTGAAAGTGCTGAAAAAGTGGGTGCTGCTGGGCACCACGTGACGTGACTCCGACGGACACGTCAGGTCCTTATGTCTGCACTGCTGCGTTCTTGCTCTCTTGGAGCTCCTTGCAAACCGGATCTTCCTCTTCTCTTCCCTTCTGTTGAGGGAGGCTTCCACTTGATGCTGACCTTGAATTTGATTTCCGATCATCATAAAGTCGAAGCAAACACTTGATGATTCAGCAGCTACAATTGACACTTTTGTAAATATTGGTGACCTAATAATCGTAGTCTTAAATTTCTACATGGAAATGCAAAGTTGACATAGATGCACATGCATTTGAGCATCTATCATTTGGTGCGAATGCGAATGTCACGTTAAAGGCGACCCTGAATATGCTTAGAAGACAGACAGACACCGCTCCACTCTCTCAGTCGCTCGTGCGGTGCGTCAACGGCAGATGAGTCACGCGGTTCGTGAACTCAGCCTCCATCAGATCGCCCTTCATCACGTCGATCTGCGTGAGACTGCAGTGCGCGATCGGCGCGCCGAGCTGGATCACCTCCTTCGCCACGCCGTAGCACTGCGCCACGCAGTATTGAATGAAGCTCGCGTGGCAGACGATGATCTTGAACGTCTCGATAGGTCGCGCCGGCAGCATCGGACGTCCTCCTTTGCTCCCCTTGTGGCGCTGGAGCTCCTTCGTGTTCTCCCCGAACCTGCAAATGTACTCAAAGCCCATCTTGTGCATCGCGTCGCGGTACTCCTGCCGATGCTCGATCTCGACTGATTTCGGCGCGCCTTCTTCGAGGAAACTGCACTCGAACTTGTGCTTGAGCCAGGGCATCCCACTCGCAATCTTGGACGCGGTCTCCACCGTCCTTCGCAGTCCACCGTAGATCAGTGTCACGTTGTGTTCACTCGCTGCGCGGTTCTCCTTCAGTTGTACGTTCAGGCACATCGCGGTCTCTTCGGCTTGCTCCAGTCCGCGCTCGGTGAGCTTTTTCTCCTTGTCGCAGACGCGGAAATGCATGTTCTCGGTCTCTCCGTGACGCACGAAGATCAGGTGCACGACGCCATAGCTGCGGTCGGGGACGCTGCTACCGCTGGTGCTGCTTTGGCTCTCGTCGCTCTTGTGAGCGGCTCGGGACGGGTATGTAGCTGCTCGCTGTCGGCGCATCGCGCGCGGGAAGAACACGTTCTCCATCGAGTTCTCGGCGGACGCGAGGAAGAAGAACGGCGACAGCGCCGGCCGACTCATCGACTTGTGCAGCACGCGGCCGTCCACGGGCGACATGGAAGCGAGCTGGATGCCCCACCACCACGTAAACAGGTCCTCTTTGCACGCGAAGCGCAGCACGCGGCGCTTGGGCTGGCCCTGGAACAGGTGCTTGATCTCGAGCGCGAAGTGGTCGTTCATATCGACGAACTCGATCTCGCATTTCGCGATCGGGATGAGCTTGCGCTTCTTGTCCACGCTCTTCTCGCGACACTTGCGCAGCATCACCACACCGTGGTAGAGCTCGGCCCAGCACGTGCGCCACATGGGGATCCCCATGTGCACCTTGCGGTACTCGACCACGCCGCACATGAGAAACTCGTCGCGGCCTTTGATCTTGTGCACCGCGTAGTCGCGCTCCGAGACTGGGCGGCATGGCAGGTCCTCTGAGAAGTAGAGCTCCACCTCGTCGATCGTGTAGCGTCTCGTGGAGCTCGTGGGCAGCACAGGGCGCGCAGCCGCGGGCGTCGGGTAGTACGTGTCGAGCTGCTGGTGGCACTCGGGCTCCTCAGAGAAGTGCACGTGTGGCTGCTGTTGTTTCTTGTGATGGCCATGGCTCTGTCGCTTGTGCTGGTGCTGGTGGTGATGGTGCATGTGCGCGTCCTCCGAGCGGCGCTCTTCTCCACTCAGCGGCGCCATATTGATTGACTGCGTGCGTGTGTGCGTGTGCTCGTGGCGTTCGCGATTGCTTTGTGTGTGGTGCTTTTGGCTGCAAAGTGCGTCGATCGTCTGTCTTTCTTCTGTCGACTGACTGAGTTGGCTTGCCGGTTGACACCAAAGTATGGTAACTTACAAGTTTGTATTCGGTGTCAGTTATGTAACAGTTTGATAACGGAGGTCCAGATGAAAGTTGCAGTTTCTGCATCGCGTTCCGGCGTCTTCGCATAGCAAAACAGAAATTGGTGCCGAACTCATCCGCCTAATTTGGTAAACTACAAAAGAAAAGTATCGCTTTTTTGTATTGCTGGCTTCAGTTTGACGCAAGTGAGTGGGCGTCCCACACTCTTGGCAGTCACTGAAATGGCGCAGACCAAGTCAAGACGTCACAGCGCATACAGCGATTGGTGTAACTGGGTGCGTTTGTTTGGATAAGAGGCTCTCACTTGACCACATCTCGAAAAGGCCGAAAAGTATCAAATCAGGAGTGCCAAGTTGCTGATGTTGGTACCAAAGTACCAACTTGCTTGCGTTGCGTGTCCATTTCGAATTGCATATGGCGTTTCAAGATCGCGACATGTGGTGTTACGTGCAACTGAAACTGTAATTGAGTGGCAGAGAGAGAGAGAGAGAGAGAGAGAGAGAGAGAG
>JAADVN010001122.1:0-10470 GCA_023335535.1 Globisporangium spinosum | reverse complement strand
CCCAAGACCCCCAGGCCCAAGCATCGGCTCACACTTCTGTGCGAGTTCTGTTTGCTCCACGCTTCCTCAAGGGTCAGATCCACCCAGTTCTTCGCTTTTGCGATAGCTGAGTTGGACTGATTCCCGTTACAAGCCTCGAAAGTGGCGGTCGTGTTTTAGCTTGGCTTGGTTTTCCAAACGTGCCCTTCTCTGGGGGGATCCCACCTCACTTGAGCGAGCGTTCGCGGGTTGCTTTTCGATACAAAGCAGACCCGCGTATACTCGCTTTCCAGAAACGCTTGCCGCTAACGCGAGGTTGAAAATGGACCCACTTTTTGAAAACAAACATGACATTTACCATTTCTACCCCTGAGGATCGATGAGCAAAAGAACAAGCGAGCAATTGAGCCGCGGATGTCTCCTCTTTTGACTTGATTCTGTATGTCGATGTCCCAGTCGTACTCCCTCTGCAAATGTATATGAACCCATCACGAGCCTGAAAAATGGAGAAACACAATCTTTAGAGATCGTTGAAAGTTTAAAAAATGGGCCAATCACAGCGCCAGACGAAAAAATTGATTTTAAGAGATTCGTGCGTAAATGCTCAAATTGGTAATCGGTCTTAATAGAAAATATAAATATGATGATATCATAATTTTCAGTTCAAGAATGATGATCAAGGTCAAGAGTGAATGACATGCCTCTCGTCGACTCACTTTTGAAGAAATACGAGCCAAATTGGGCTTGGAGTCAGCCTCACTTTTGGCAAATAGCAGTTGGCTCGAGTCTCTTGAATGGAGAGAGCAACTCAACGCTTGCTTCACTTTTCTCCAAAACCGAGTCAAATTGGGTTTGGGGTCAGCTTCACTTCTTGTACGAGGGTTTAGCGGGGAGAAGGAAGTCTATATGACATAACTTCCATACAAGACACAGCACATACAGTTGGGAAAGAAGAAGGCGTCCAAGAATGAGCGGCTCGTTCTTGAAACCTCGTTTATTGCAGCTGAAAGAGAGAAGAGCGTTCATGTCAAAGAAAAGGAAGGAGACTGAGCGCCAGCGCTCGAGGTCACCAGTACCAACAACGTCGGCAGCGCCGCAAGCGATCTCTCCGCATGTGCTCAACACTCGTGTGGAGAGCGGCATCGCTTTTGCTAATGTATGGTTTCACGATGGATCAGATTGCACAAGTTACAGGCAGAGACAAAAAAGCCGTTTTACAGCTCGTGACGAGACGCAACAATACCAAGGCTCTCGCCAAGGAGCACAGACGCGCCGAAAGACGCGTTGAGGAGCAGAGATTCACCGAAGAGCAGAGGCGCGCCGAGGAGCAGAGTCATGACGATCCGGAACTGGACTTCGATTTCGGCGTCAGCCCAGCACAAGAGAACGACGAGCCCCCAGCCCAAATAACCCCCGACACGAATGCAGCCACGGCATCAACTTCATCGGAACTGAGTGAGTCCCGCGCGGAGACGATCTTCTTTTCCAGACAAGCTGATGCTGTGCATTAGCCAGGTGTATATTGGTGGATGCGACCTCCCGGCATGCCACAAGTATCACACCAAGAGGTCAGGTCTTAGGGCTATCATCGACTACATCAACAGTGCTACAGAGACGTTGGACGTTGGACGTATGTGTTCACAATTACGCAAATCGAGGTAAAGCACGAAGACTGTGTACGGGATGATCTTGTTCAATGCCTTGACTAACTTTTGTTTTTTGCATTTTCATATAGCTCACACTTGCCATTCTTTGCGCCCACTGACGGAATGTTCGGGTACGGATCATAACAGACAAAACTGAAGACTTCAAGCAAAGTCACTCCAAGATTCGGCTGTTTCGGAAGTTTGGGATACCGGTCCAATACCTTGGTCGCATGAGTCGCGCCAAGGTATGTTACAATGCGGTGACTTTTCGAATGTGCAATATTAACACTCACGATGAGTACTTGTTTTCAGTTTTGTGTGGTTGACCAGAAATACCTTCTTGAAGGTTCATTCAACTACAGTCTTAACGGTGCGACCAAGAACTTCGACCATGTGTCTGTTCATCGAGGCGGGCAGATAACAGCCGATTTTCAGGGCCAGTTACAGTTACAGTGGGTACCTCGAGTTCCCCCTCAGGATCAACTCCGATTTTGCCAAAGCGACACAAAGCGGTTGATCGACACCTGGTTTGTACAACCGGTCGAGAGTATTCTGGAGCATCTTTTATCTGCGTAGAGAAGTGATAAGAAGGTGATCGAGATTTTTTAAATGCCATACTACCTTATGTGTTTGGTATCGTGCGCTGAGGGGGGGGGGACTTTCCTTTGTGAGCCCATTTCCGCTGTGTTCGTGGCGATTTCAAGTTTTTCGATTCATGAGTCGGTATAGTAAATGAGCAGATGCTGGACTTTCATTCACACCAAGGAGGCCAGAACCCAAAACAACAGGCCATTCCTTCATTGGCCTGCCTTTTATCTCCTTCACGCACGTAACCAGTTCCAACAAAAGCCCATGTATCTGCAAGTGTGAGATGAACGATAGCGGCGCCAGGCTCAAGCTGGAGCTCGGCATCGGCAGCGTTGCGAACAGCTCGCACTCGTCCCATTGACCGCAGCGATTCGATTACGTACGAATTTCAAACACTGGAAACAGACACAGGCAAAGATGGGCTCGCAGCGCAACGCAAGCGCTTGCCGCAACATTACGCATTCGCCCTCCTGCAGGACAAACACCAAGCGAGCAAGCATTCATTCATTCGTCACTACCAGACTCTACCAACCATCTGACTCACGCGCTTACAGTAAGCTAAGGATGGCGCAGCATGCGGTCACGAGCGTGGGCTTCATAGGCTCAGGCCGCCTGGCGGAGCGCATCATTCTTCCTGATTGCGAGAAGTCTCAGCTCCAAGCTGCGCAAACGCCCTCTCGTTCATGTGCTCGCGGCGCGACGAGCCAATGCTGATACATATACAAAGCACCTCAGTGCCAGATTAAAAGCCGCAGTCTTATTGAGATCTCAGGCAGACGCGCACGCAGATTCGCGCGCGTTTTGTTTGCTCTGATCAACCATCTTCTCACCCACAGAGCCCATCATCATCACTCTTCGCTCATCATTCTTTCCAGTCAAAGGCGACCACGTAATCAGGGGAGAGCTGGAAATCGCTCGCTCGAGTTGCTCAAGCTCAAGCGTCCCGCAGTCCGCAATTCGCGCCCGTCCTGTCAGTCAGTGCGACCATCCAGCGCGCGCATCTGTTGACTGTTCAACCCCACAGCAGGGGCGACCATGGACGACGCGTTCATGCTCGCACTGCGCATCATGTGCCAGTGCACGTCCACGATGATGATCCTGAGCCCCACGCCGACCGTCTGCCGCATCTACAAGACCAAGGACGTCGGCATCGCGTCCGTCGTGCCGCTCGTCGCTGTGCTCGGCAACTCTTACTCGTGGTACGTACAGTACGTTGGTCATGCCTGACTGACTGACGCTATAGCCGAAAGTGTGACGATGCTGATGCTGTATGTCTCTGTGAAGGATGCTGTACGGCTACATGGGCAGCAACATCTTCCCGATCTTCACCAACTTCATGACGGGCGTGGTCGCGGCGTCGATCTTCATTGCCATCTACTACCGCTACACGCCCGACCGCCGGCGCGTGCTCCGCGTGCTGGGCTTCGAAGTGGTCACGCTCTCGATTGTGACAACCTACTTCTTCCTGGCGCTCTACGGCGTCACGCACCAGTCGCGTGACAGCGCCACGCTGGTGGTCGGCGCCATGGGCGTTTTCTTTTCCATGAAACTCTACGGTGCGGGCCTCGAGCGCATCAAGCTTGTGCTCAAGCACAAAACGGGCATCTACATCCCGATCCACATGGTGATCATGGGCACCGTCAACAACTTCCTCTGGGTGGTGTACACGTCGCTGGACGACAACTGGCTCATGTTCGGCTGCTGCCTCACTAGTTGTCTGCTGAGCGTCCTCCAGCTGGTGCTATACTTCGTCTACCATCCGACCGGACAAAGAGCCGTGGCCGCGAAGCTCGATGCCGCGGACCGAGGGATTGAAGACGAGAGTGGGATTCCGACCACCGTCGATGGAGGCGCGAAGCACGCGGCGATGGTCGAGAGTCCAGTGTTCCATGCACTGCGCTCGCCGCTTTCTCCGATCCACAGGCACAACCACGCGTAGCTTATTAGCTTGTGGATTGCTTTTTGCTCTCGAAAAATGTGAAATAAATGGACATGTGCATTGGATTCTTGCCATTTGAGAGCCGAATCTTCCTCTGGCCTTGCGGCTACTGGCACCCTGGGCCTTTCCACGAATTGATCACGATGAGCGAAGGAAGTTTCCCAAGTGCCATGAAAGAAATCGAGGTAACATGCGAATCTTCAATGCCCAGGGTGAGCGAAAAGCCTCAAAAGAATCGCGTGGGTCAGAGCTCTTCGCGCGAACGCCAGGCTGCTTCCAATTGCCAATCAGTCAGCAAACAGAGGGGCTGACAAGTGATAGAGCGCTCCATTTCACGCTCGAAAGACGATGACAGTGTGCATAAGCCCGCCCAGCGTAATGCCAGCAAGCCCAAATGCTGGTGGACTTTATACTACGCGTGTTACAGGCGGCAGCTGAAGGCCCAGTAGGATCTGACAGTCAACGGAGGAGGCATTCGAGGTCTGTCCGCGATGTCCTCCTGACTACTTTTGTAATTCTCAGTAGTCGTGACGTGATAATCGCACTGAGCCGATCGCGCGCCATCCAGAGAGTGAAGGTCTCCGTTGCTTTTCAGCCAATCAATCCATCACTCTGTCTCTCATCTTTATCCATCAACGACGAAGAGGAGCTCACTCAACTTGCCCACCACGACCAGAAGAACAAGAGCACGACAACAAGAGAACAACACACGCAACAGTGTTGTGAGAGCGGAGTCGCGATGCGCGATGCCTGCTTTCATTACCTGGCACGCGACAGGGCTTCGAAATTTTGTATGGGTGCGAATAATAAGAGTCTGGTGGAGGAGACTCCATGAGACTGGATAGACCGCGATGTCTAATGCGACAGACAGCTCCGCCGACGGCTCATCCACTCCGCTCCTGCCATTACGACACCGGGGCCATCAACAACCCTACCACAGACCTGTATCCGCCTCCACTCGTTCGCAGTTCCATCACCAGCACTGGGACTCTGGAACTGCTGCTCATTCAGCAATTTGCGTCGTCGGCACTGAATCCGGGCCAAGGAAGCGGGGACTCGACAGCGGTTACTTCAATCAATCCTCTGCCACCATGAACGACACCTTCATGCTCATCATCCGCATCCTGGCGTCGCTGTCGTCCACGGCCATGATCCTGAGCCCGTCCCCAGCGATCTACCGCATCTACAAGACTAAGAGCGTGGGCCACACGTCGATCATCGCGTTGGTCTCTGTGCTCGCCAATTGCCACATGTGGTACGTTCCCAAATAGCTTGGCACAGCAGTACAGATATCCTGCATGCACTGACCTTGATATATCTTGTCTATCTATTGCAGGCTACTCTACGGCTGGCTGTACCATCGGTTCTTCCCCGTGGTTACTACCTTTGCGCTGGGCGACATCATCGCGCTCTTCTTCATGTCGATCTACTATCTCTACTCCACAGAGCGCCGCTACGTGCTCAAAGTGATCGGCGTGGTGGTCGGCGCGCTGCTGATCATGACGATCTACACCGTGCTCGGCGCAAACAACGTGACCCACCAGAAGCGCACGGAAGTGGAGTACATCGTCGGTTCCTTCGGCATCCTCGCGTCCATGTTCCTCTACGGCGCGGGCTTGGAGAAAATCGTGCAGGTGCTGAAGTTCAAGACCGCCATCTTTATCCCCATCGAGATGGTCGTCGCGGGCACCGTGAACCAGGTCTTCTGGCTCACGTACCTTCGCCTCGACCGCAACTGGCTTATGTTCTCCTCCAGCGTGATGTGCACCGTGCTCTGCGCCTCACAGCTCATTCTCTACTTGATCTACAACCCGAACAAGCGGAAGCCAACCATGGCCGCGGCCGTCGCGTCCCAGGAGATCGACATCTCGATCGTCGTGGACCTGGCGCCGAAGGACCACCCGCACCCGAGCAAGCCCCAGCAGCAGCTCAGCCCGGTCTTCCACCTCGCGCTCACACCGAGAGAAGACAAGTGAGGCTGGCATCTGTCGTCACGCTCTGGTCTACTACAACCCACACATCAGCTGAAATCGGCTGAACGAACTGCGTGCGCTTTGTACAATATTTGAAGGAAATATACGATTACATATTGCATCTTTGAAAAACTGCGGGTTAGATGAATTGGAGGACAACGTTTGTCCTTTTCCCAATCGCAGTTGTTGGTGGCAACAACCAATATTATGTTTTTATTTCGGGAGGTTTTTCATCATGGCATCATGTTCTTCCTGTGAGTAACCCCATAGCCACCCGAGAAACTTCCACTGCTGCTACACGCAACAACGCTGACACGATGACGCGCGACAGCCAGCCATTCATTCGTTAATTTTGGTTGTTTGACAGGGCTGGTGTCAGTGGTGACACAATGACAAGGCGCTCTCCGGTACCTACACTTGAAGAAGTCGACAGGACGGCAGCTGCGTGCTTACGACCATCGCAGGCTTGACGCCGCAAACAATTGTAATCAATCGGCACAACCCCACGACCGCTGGAAAGATTCTGACCCGCACGCGCCACACGCCGCTGAACGCGAATGCGCAAGTTTGCCACTCGACCAGAAATGCTAATCACCGTGCCTCGAATGGGCGTCCACACGGAATCTAAATCAATGCATTTATCGAAGCAATTGAATTCAGAGTCGTCATATCTACTGAGTTCAGCTATTTACAGCGTTAATCGGCAAACCTTATGCACCACCTCAGTGTGAAAAATGCACCCAAACACTGTGTAAATCTTCCGTCCGCAAATCGCGAAGCAAACTTCAACCCGAAGAACGACAACATCCGACTCGTCTCTGCACCTCACCTGATACCAAAAACGAAAGAAGAGGTGGTGCGGAACGGACCTGCGCGTCCAGTCGTGCTCTCTCGCTCCAATTGTTGCTGGCTGGTGGTCCGGACTGCGAGGGCGAGCGCACAACACTCGACGCATCGCCTGCCCCACTCACACCAAACAGGTGAGCAGGGCGGGCAGCGAAACTGTTCCCGCTTTCAGATTCATCACAGGTGGCAGAACGCAATTTGCAGTGTCCGCGGCACAGCAGCACCCGCCGCGGTCGTCTAGGACCCCACACCTTCTTCTTAGTACCTCAGAGACGGGGATGTCCGACTCGGCCGCGTTCACGGTGCTCAAGGTGGCGGCGATCATGTCGGCCATTGGACTGTTCGTGAGTCCCGCGCCGGATCTGTACCGCATCCACAAGTCCAAGGTCATCGGCGAGGTCTCGGTCGTGCCGCTGGTGTCCATGTGCGGCTGCGCGTACATTTGGGTTGTCTATGGCCTCCTGCTGAGTAGCTTCTTCCCCGTGGCGATCACCAATCTCATTGGCCTGCTCGCCGCGTCCTTCTACTCGAGCGTCTACCTGTACTACACGACCGAGCGCCGCTACGTGCTCAAGGTGCTGGGCTTCATGGGGCTCGGGCTCGCATGCGTCACGCTCTACGCCGTGCTCGGCGCCTCGGGCGTGACGGACCAGACGAACAAGCAGGTGGGCAAGATCGTGGGCTTCATCGCCGTCGCTGTCAACATCGTGCTCTACGGCTCGCCCTTCGAGACGATCGCCAAGGTCGTCAAGACCAAGAACGCGTCATCGCTGCCCATCGCGCTCTGCTTCGTGGCGATGCTCAACTGCGCGCTCTGGGTGCTCTACGGCCTGCTGGACGACGACATGTTCGTGCTCACGCCCAACGCCATCGGGCTCGTCTTCAGCGTCGTGCAGGTCGCGCTCTACGTCAAGTACAAACCCAGCGGCGTGCATGGCCTGCAACAGATCAACCCGGACGGCGGTGGCGGCGTGCAGCTCTCGTCCGTCGTGGTCGACCTGTCGCCCAAGGCCGAGAGCAGCTACGGCAGCTACGCGATCAAGAGCCCGACCATCGAGCCGCTGCGATCGCCGCTGGCCCCCGTGCCCGGACAGCGCGTATAGACAGATAAGCAGTATGCCCTGAGAACTCCTCCTCCGCAAGGTCGATTGACTAATTTGAATTCGTTGATTTACATGTTGAGCGTTGGGGTGGTGATGATACTGTACTCTGTAAGTGGAGGTCTCTGACGTTCGTTCACCCTCCAGCCTCTAGGCGTGCACGGGGGCCAGGGGCGAGTGCAGCGGCTCGTAGCTCGTGCTCCGGTTGCTCGTGGCGCGCGCGAGATGCAGCTCCCGGGGCGAGACCACGACCAAGATCTTGTCGCCGGTGTCGCCCTCCTCCTTGCCGTAACTGTCCGGCAGCGGACAGCGCTTGGGGTTGAAGACGCAGTAAAGCGTGAGCTGGCCCACGCCCAGCACGAAGCAACAGGCGTTCGTGACGAAGAGGAACCAGTCCTTGTCCAGATACGTGTAGGCGATCCAGAGCGCGTTGTTGGTCGTGCCGGCGCACACCATGTGGATCGGGATGAACACCGCGGACTTGTACTTGAGCACTTGGCGCACCTTCTCGAACGGCGAGCCGTAGAGGATCAGCGTGACGCACACAGCCATGTAGCCGATAACGTCACGCACGCCGATGCGCGTCTGGTTGGTCACGCCCGTGGCCCCCAGTACGGCGTAGAGCACCACGAGCAGCAGGAAGCTCACGGCGAGGCCGTACACCTTGCGCACGTAGGCGCGCTCGGGTGTGTGCTTGTAGTAGATCGCGATGTACACGTGCGAGATGAGCACGCCCGAGCCGAACGTGGCCACGACGGGGAAGTAGTTGCCCTCGAAGAAGCCGAAGACCGTCCACATCGTGCAGTTCCCGAGCGTGCCGACCAGTGAGATGATGGACGTGTGGCCCACGTCGTGCGTCTTGAAGATCCGGTAGACGGCGGGCGTGGGGCTCAAGATCATCGACAGCGACGAGCACGCGGTCACGAAGCGCAGCACGAGGATCACGTCGTCTTCAGTCATGCTGCCTCTGTCAGTCAGTCAGTCAGATGCGGAGGGTGTCAGGTCAGGGAGGTCTTGACGAGCGCGCGGCCAATCGGCAAGTGAAGGTGAAATGAACGAAGGAGAGAGGTTCCATCACATTGTGGTTCGCTGGGATCGCCTCGCGTTGTTTGGCTCAGATAGCAGGCGAGTGTGTCGCATTGCCTTGTCATTAGGTCATCGGCAGTTTATAAGGTCAAGAGGTCGGTTGGATCCGAAAGGATGGGGAATCGCCCTGTCCTGTCCAAAATGCGCATGGCTTGCTGTTGACTGTGTGGATTGTATCGGAACTTCTCTCTTGATGGAGCAAATGGGTGGTCCCGGCTCTGCGCTCTGGGCTCTGGTTCTGATTGGCTGGACGTGGCGACCGCCGAAGTCCGAAATGGGTCCGTAATCCGGGATGTGTGGCCTTCTGTTTGGGTCTGAGAGTTGGAAACAAGCATGGAACGCGGCGGTTCTTGTGGCGGAGAGCGCTCGTGACTCTTCACCAGCCAGACAAACGCGACCCACGACCGCGACGTCGAAAGGCACTTGTGGAGCGGAACACTCGTTCTCTGATGAATGAGCAAACTGTTGCGGGACTGACACGAGTGGCGCTTACATCACCGCCCTGGTCCTGACAAATAGAAGACTTGAAGCCACCGACCGGTGAGCCCACGTGCATAAGAAGAGTTTGGGTTTCACCATTCGTCGCAGTGAGAACGGTTTCTGGATCTACTGGGATTCACTTAGAGCCATCTAACCTCTTTGAAATCATAAATAGGACGCACCGACATGTGCTGTCCTGTTTTAATAGTGACTCCCTCGTCCAATCTCCGTGATAAGACGATGGCCCCGCTTTGTATGCCAGATTGCCGAATCGGTAGATTCTTCGCTGATTGGTTGTTTGGAGAGCGCATGCTCGTAACCAGACAGAACAAGACCCAAGCCAAAACAGCACAGGCTGCTTTGCTGCTTTAGCTTTTGCTGCATGACCCAGGGACGCCAAGAGCGGAACTTTTGTTGCCTATTGGAGATGGTTCAACCGTCCTGACTCATCGCATCACGTTGACAAGAGTTGAAGCGGCAAAAATGATCAAACGCATGAGACGCCCAAGTGCACTTCATCACCTGGGAACCAGCCCCACTGCAAGCGCAATTACGACTCGCACATTGCTCACTTTGTTCCCAGGTCTTTGGCGCTTGATACTTTAGTTTCACCAGATTGCAATGACGAATGAGTTTGGATGTGCTGGGATCATTCACACTCCACAACAACTATCGATGATCTCTAATACTATATAGGACACAATGTCCTATTTCTAAACGCGGTTTTCTCGTCCAATCTTCGAGATAAGACGATGGCCCTGCTCTGCAAGCCAACTTGTAACTTCTTGGATGGTTGTTTGTTTGGACGTTGCTGACCTTTTGCGTCGTCGGTT
>JAADVN010001121.1:0-10486 GCA_023335535.1 Globisporangium spinosum | reverse complement strand
TTTATTCAAATCTAGGTTTGATTGTGGTGGTGGTGGTGGTTTGAGGCAATTGAAGAGAAAACAAGAGAAATCCAAGGAGAAACATGGCGACGTCCCCGAAGGTGCGCGTGTGTCCTCGCCCTGTAGCGCACGCACGGTTAAGCGCAGAACCGTCTCGCTCACACTGTGCGCTCTCTGTCTCTGCGCCTCTGTGTATGTCTCCTGCTCACTACAGAAAGCTGCTGCGTCCTCTCTGAGCACCGTCGATGCTGAGCTCACGGTATGAACGCACCATCGAGTGAATGAATGAACGAACCGACCCTTAAGAATCGCACCTGAATCTACTCACTGACTAGAGATCTGTTTGGTCACTACTCGCGTGTGCATGTGTGTACAATATGCTCAGAACGTGCTGGAACGCCTGAGCCAGGTCGAGAAGAAGGTCGCCGCGGAGGCGAAGCAGGTGGATGGCCCAGTCGGCGGCGTGGAGCTCCGTGACTACCAGCTCCAGGTACTCGCGCGTCTGCGCCAGATCCGCGGTACGTCCGGCGTGTTACCGCTGACTGTATGCAGCCATATTGCGCAATTGTGACTGACAGGTCGTATGTGTATGTTTTTCCAGACACCATGGACCAGGAAGGCTCGTCCGTGGAGCAGCTGCGAAAGGAGCGCGACGAGGCGCGCGTCGAGGCCGAAGGGCTCAAGAAGCAGGTCGCGAAGCTCAACTATCGCGTGCACCACCTGAAGCAGCACGTGAGCGTCGAGTCGGCCAACTAGGAGCTGCTCGAATATTGCTGTACCACTCAGTCGTGCGCTTCATTTACCTTTTTTTTTTTTACTTCTTCAACAAGCTGTCCGAATGTGTGCTGGTGTTGGCGTCCCGCTCTTGCTTAGATCCTCGCTTGTGAATATGAGAGTGCCGCTTATTATCAAGCCGCTAATACATAGCCACATGCATGTAGTCCGTCGTCACGTTTTCATCGCAGGATTTCCTTTGCGAACTCCATGTTGGCTGTGAGCCTACTGTATCACATACCGCTTGCCAGTATTCTCTTCCGTAGTCTTCGGAGAGGGAGTTGGCTCGATCCATTACCATCCACACCCGCTAAAGTGCGCTACAACATTGAACAACACTCAAATACGCCATTTGAGAAAACGCAGCCAAAGACGCAAAGACCTCGCCACAAGAGATGGCGAGCAGCAGTAGCGACGTGTCGCTCTTCCGCGCGATGGACGTCAAGGACGCGTCGCCGCCTCCGTCCCCACACTCGCTACTCGATGCATCCACCTCTGCAGCCGCGTCAACTGCAGCTCACGGCTGCTCAACAGAAGAACAGCAACCACCAACAGCAAGCGACGAGAATGCGGACGACGAAGACGACGAGCTGCGCGCGACGGATCGGAAGAAACGCGAGGCACGCGTTCTCTCGCAGCTGCTGCTACTGTTCTGTGCCAAGCGCTCGGATGCGCCGTTGTCGTTCCCTGATGGCGATACTACTTGCGAGACGCTCTTCACCGCGAGTTTTGACGAAGGCGATGGAGTGAGAGACGAGCAGCAGGTGCTGCTGCTTGAAGGGGAAGACCTGGGACAGGCGCACACGCACAGAAAAAGCGATAGCGCGCGCGAATACGCAGTGACACAGCAATTCCTGGCGATGCCGCGCATTTCGCAAAAGAAGATTGTGCAGTCGCTGTTCGTACTGCAGCCGAGTCTCATCGACAACTTTGCGCCAGTGCTGCAGTTTTTCATCCGCATGGTCATCGAAGCGCATTCCAACTCCCACGCGCAGCACGCTACGCAATCAGACAACAACGGCTCCTCAGAAGGTGTAGCCACTGAACAGCAGACACAAGTAAATGATGAAGAAGACGGCGCGAATGCGATTGCTGGAAGACGGATACAGGACTCGCACTGCGCGTGGGCTCGCAACGGGCATGTGAACTGCATCGAGATCGAACAGAGCGACGCAAATGGAGCAGATGCCTCATTGTCGTCTTCATCAAACAGCACGACCACGACGTTTCGGTTTCCTCCGGATTTCCACGCGTGCCTCATCGAGAAATACGGAAGCGTCAAGCGCAACAAGTGCGAGGAAGTCTGGCACGGAGACCACATGGCATACCGCTGCCGCACGTGCGGGCTCTCAGATTCCAGCTGCATGTGTCTAGGCTGCTTTGATCCTGACGACCACGAAGGGCACGACTATCGCGTGTATCGATGTTCTTCTGGCGGATGCTGTGACTGTGGAGACCCGCTCGCGTGGAAGCCCGAGGGGTTCTGCAAGAAACACAGCGCCACAAAGGAAGCCGGTGCCACCGCGAGAAAGAGCTCGCAAAATATGCAGATGGGCAAGCTAGAAGAAGAGGTCGTGACGCTGCTGGTTCGAAGGACAGTTGGATTTTGCGTGAACGTGCTGCGGGAGGTGTACTTGTTCTGCCTGCGTCCTGGAGGCGCCTACGACAGCGACCCGTTTTACCCCATGCGCAGCTTACCGAAGACCGGACGAAGGTGGAACAGCTTTCCTGAGGTCATCCAAGTTTACTTGGACCGGGTGCAGCAAGCGCTCGCGTGGCTTCAGATGCTCGCGACCAGCTGTGTGAAGTACCGTGACATCATTTCCGAGATCTTTTTCGAGCCGCTGCCCGCTGACTTCCATTTGGATCCGCCGACACAACCCCACCACCAGTCTGTCTACGCGCCAAAAGAAGAAGCTCGCACCAGCGTGCTGGAAAATGGTCAGCAGCAAGCAGACAATGATGCTACACCTCGACTGGATGAGAGAGAAGGTGGTGGTGCCGGCGGCAGAGTTGTTCAAGAAGGAGGCAATTTACTCATCCTGGACGTTTTCCTCAAAGCCGGTATCCTGCTGCCAGTCGAGACCTGTGACGTGCTCGGTGTGCTCTACTTGAAGCTGCTCTTCGACCACTCGTTCAAGCAAAAGTACACGTGCCACTTTGTCGAGTGGTACCCGTACTTTATCGACCTCTACTTGAAGGCGAGCGAAGAGAACAACGAAGAGGGCATGCGGAACTTGTCGAGGTTCATCGATAGACTCTTCTGCCAGCTCTTCCACAGCACTGCGCAGCTTCAAGAGCTGGAGACTGTCTTTTCTTCCACGCACGGTCAACGTCGTCGACAGCGGCGGCACTCGCCATCAAGTTCTGGTCACTCTTCGTGTATCGAGTGGCTGATGCTGTTCCTGCTTGAGAAGTTGAATGGGCTTTTCAAAAGTGCTGCACGTGTCGAGACGGTGCAAGTGAAACGACGAAAGACAGCCGGCGACGGCGGCGCAGAAGACTCGACCACGTTGCAATACGTTGTCGATTGCGGACGAAACGTGTTCAAGAAACGCATTTATGCGCGCATTTGCTCGGATTTGCGCACGCTCCTCGTCCACCCTCAAGTAGCCGCGGATGCAGTGCTGAATTCATTCCGCAGCGTCGATGGGGATCTAGTTTTGGACGAGAAGTCAGTGTATGGCGAACTGATCGAGGCGTTCAGGCTGCTGCAGCAGATGGATCTGCAGAAGCGCCATGTCAACCAGCACATCGAGTACGAGTCGCAGAACTGGACGTTCGCGTTTGTGGTGGATTACGAAGTGAACCTGCTATTGAATGCGTTTCTCTCTGGGATCCCGTCTTGCTTTTCAAGCGACGATGCAGTTTCGGAAAACGCCAGCAGCGAAACTATTGAGGGTTCGCCGACGGGTTCTCGCCCGCGTGCAAGCTTGCGCGATCGCTTTGAGTTGGCAAAGGCGCTTCTGAAACCCATCCGAGAGAATGTCTTGTCTTGGACACATCAAAGCGGGTGCCCAGAGTGGACGCCGACGAAAGCGTACTCTTCTGCTGCAACGGAGACGGAGAAGATGCAGCAGCTCATGGGGTTTTATCAAGGGGCAACAGTGTTGCATCAAGATCCAGTGAAGAAGAGCTTCCACTTGCCGCTTCACCACATGTACGCATCGCTGATCCACGCACTCTGCATGGCGATTCGACCCCAGAACGCGCAAGAATGGAATAAGCTGCTTGGTTGTGAAGTGAAACACAACGCGCCCTTCACTACTGCAAACGAGGATGCACTGCGTGAACTTGAGTTTGCAATGAGTCTTGTCGAGTACCCGCTGCGAGTCTGCTTCTTCACACGTGAGGTGAAAGCTGGACTCTGGGTGCGCAACGGGAACGCAATGTGGCAGCAGCTGACGCACTACTACTCCAAGCATTGGCGCTTTTACGGAGTCCATTCGGACTTGTACCTGTGCCAGATAGGCGCGCTAGTTGCTCCGAGAGGAAGCTTCACCCGCGTGTTCCTGCGCCATTTTCCGTTCGATCTGCACCAGTCGTTTGTCTTCACTCTCTCAAGAAGCGACAGCAAGCGAGTGAAGGAAGACCAGACGAGCGCTGAAGTTCGACACGAGCTTGACGTCGCCGAAGAAATGCTGCGTCTATTGGTTCAGATCCTGCTTTCTCCAGTCAAGACGTCCACCTCTGTGGCGCCCGTCGAGAGCTTTACGTACTTGCTGGAGCGGGAGATGATGCACTGGCTCAGCTTGGGACCATTTACAAGAAGCGAGGTGATCACGCGGATGGACATGAAGCTGGTCGAGCAAGTCAAGCAACTACCTGAACACCCGTGGAATCGACAAGAGGAAGAGGAGATCCTCACTCAAGTGCTCGAGACCGTTGGGATGTATGAAGAGCCTTCCTCGGGGTCGTCAGCATCGATGGGAGGCAGCGGGATAAACTTGCTCAACTTTGGACTGAAAATGAGCGGCACGTGGAAGTTGAAGCCCGAGCTATGGACAAAGATCTCGCCGTATTTCGAATGCTTCACGCCATCTGAAGCCCAGCAATGCGAACAAAACCTGCCCACACATTTGCAGAACAAGTTTCGATCGTCGGCTCGACCAGCGTCGGAAACATCAGCTCTTATCGTTCCTGTTTTGCCAAAGTTGCATCACGAAGCGTTGCGAATCCATGCTGTTTTGGCAGAGAAGGTTTTCAACTCGAGTGACTTGATTGGCGCGCTGTTTATCGTTTTGCTGAACTGGAAGAGGCGAGAGAAAAAGAGTGCCAATAATAGCGGCGAAGGCAGAGATACGACAAGCGAAAGCCTGCTGCTCGTGGCGCTGCAGTGCGTCTTCGTTGGAGTTCAGCTTCTTGACGCACCGGACGCTGCTGAGGGTGAAGCAATTCGTGCGCACAACGATGATACCAAGGATGGAAATCTAGCTGTCGGTGCCACCATCGGTGACGTCGCAGCGTATTTCGCGGGCGACTTGTCGTTTATCACCAACCTAAGCGCTGTTGTTCCAGGCAAAGAAAGCGAAGCGACCAGTTTGCTATCTCTGCTGGTGGAGTTTGCATCTGACGACGCTCCGTTGGAAGATGCAAAGGCACTTGCGCAGCAAATCCTTCGAATTGCTGGAGAAAAGTCTGCTGTGTGCCGCTCGGAGATCGAAAAGCAGCGAGCCAAAAATGCAAAGGGTCCTGCTGGTGGGGAGCAGGACGCGAGCAGCGATGATGGACGCGAGCAAGATAGAAGCGCAATCGATGAGCGACAGCACAACGCAAGGGAGATGGTGCGGAAACGACAGCAAATGATTTTGGAGAAAATGCGCTCCCAGCAAATGCAGTTTCTGTCGTCGCATGGTGAGCCGAAGGAGAAAGGAGGCGCAGCAGGAGCAGAGCCGATGGCTGTGGACTCGACTGGTATACAACACGACGGCGAGGGCGACGAGGAGTTTGGTGAGCTGGATGATGATGACAATGACGAAGAAGAAGACGAATGGGGGTTCCCAACCGGTCAAATCGATGTGCAGCTGTACCTCGACCACGTATCATCTGCTATTGCGTTGAGTTGTGAGAAAGAAAAGAAGATCTACGACCGGCGGCGTAGACAACGACGCAGTTCAAGAAGCAGCTCTAGCAGGGATTTTCTCGACAACAGCGCCAAGGACCAAGGCGTTGACCATTTTATTGTGGAAGACAAGGACGCGGAGGAGTGCGGACTCTGCCGAATGCCTTGCGAGCGCCACGGCTCGCCGTCTTCGTTCGGGTTTGTGGGTATGGTTCTTCCGACACTGGTACCACAGAAGATGAGAGAGCTGAACAGTTTTTCAACACCGCCGCTGCCTTCGATTCGAGTCACCAGGACGCAGTCAAGAGAAGATGTATCTCTAGCGCTGAGCGACGCGACCGTCTGGAGCTGTGGACATCCGCTCCACCACGAATGCCTGAAATCGTACCTGTCGTCTCTTTGGAAGCAGAAACGCCCGACTGACGTCATGAATGGGGAAGATCGGCTGCTCAGTGAACGGGATGTCGAGTTCCAATGCCCAATTTGTCGTCGCCTTTCCAACTGCCTGGTTCCAAGCGTGCCCCAAGTGAACGCACATGAGCAACTTAGTCTGCAAGGGTCTTCGCGTGCGCTGGATGGGTTTGAAGAAGAAGAGTCAAAAGAAGATGAAGACGCCCTGAGAGAGAGCCTGGTGTTTGTGAAGTGGCTCCACTCGCAGATGAGTTTCCAGGATGATCTCCCGCAGGTGAAACGAAGGAAATCCCGAAGTCAGTCGTACTTGCGGACACGATTGAATTCCACTGCAGCTGAACGAGACCGACTCAGCGCGGTCGAGCGGAACATCGACAGGTTTTACCACGACGTGACACTCCGCTGCCTGCGCGCTGCGATGCAACTTCCGCTTTTGATGAACGACGCGATTCAAGACGAGGGCCAGATCGACACGGAAATCCAGGATGCTGCATGCGCACTGGACATTCAGTTGCCAGCGTGGCAGCTTTTCCTCCAGAGCCTTGAAGTACAAGTGGACCTCATCGAGCAGGAGAGGCAGTTGCTTAGTACGGATACGCTGGACAAGCAGCGAATGCAGTCCATGCGGTACCTTGCTGACGTTGCAGTCGCTGCGTCCGCCATGTCTGTTCAGAACTCGCTGTCGTGGACAGTGATCGATGCGCCATACGATACCAAGTTTGACGTCGTGATCAGCAAGCTCAATGGGATCCTCTTTGGCCACCGGGTGCTGTTTGAAGAAGACGACCATCATAAACAAGAACCGAGCGGGTCGGGGAGCAGCAACAACGACTTTCGACTGGCATTACCGATTCTCTGCCATCCCAACTTGTTTTCGTTCTTTGTGGTGCGAATGGTGTGGAGACAAGGAACACAGGCGACGTCTGCGCACGTTGCGGTCGAGGAGCTGGTCTCGGAAGCGTTCTTCCTCTCGCGAGTGTTGGTGACAGCTCAACTGCTGCAGGCATTGTGTTGCATTTGGATGCGTGCAGCTGGAAATGGAGTTGCTGACGTTGACAGTCGGAACAAGTCAGATGAAGGTGGTGAAGATGAGAAACTTCCATCATCTTTTGGGGATTTCTACCAGGTTCAGTCGCTGAGAGACGCGTATCGCTGGGTGTCGCAGCTGCTTTCTCGCTGCAAGTTGGTGGGGAATGACACGAGAATGACAGTCATGAAGTGGAGCGATGTCGAGGAAGAAGTGAGCGCGATGTGCTTGCCTCTGGTGAAGCGCATCGTGCTGCTCATGGAGGTGCTTCTGCCGTCAAGCCAAGTGTCCGGAGCCGCAGACGATCTGTGCGCCGTGTGCGATGGAATTTTCTGCGACCCGCTTCAATCCGAATCGAAACCGGTGGGTGCTAGAACCCAAGAGCTGGAAAAGTATTTGCGACGACTGCATTTGCCTCCGCTGCGGCTGTTCTTCCACGCGCAAATGTTTTCCTCTGACCAGCGCGGCTTGTGCCAGCTCTGGGGTGCGCAGCTCGAAGCGAAAGCTGCAGTGCTGCGGCAGCAAAGTCAGCAAACGTCGTCGCCGAAGCCGTGTGTGAATTTGTTCAGCTCGATTTCCAGCTTCAATGCGAATCTGACGACTAAAGAGTCCCCAGGGAAGCGCCTGATCATCAGCCTCCCGAGGATCTACATGAACCTTTTCATCATGTACAACGAGAAGCCGCGCGGGGTTTGCCAGCAGTGCAACCAACTTCCGCAGCATCCTGCGATCTGCTTGTTCTGTGGAGTCGTGCTCTGCTGCTTCTCTCCGTGTTGCGAGTCCACTCGTGGGAACGTCGGTGAGTGCACGCAGCACGCGCAGTCCTGCGGACAGGGCTTTGGAGCGTTCATGCTGCTGCGAGCGTGCACTGTGATCTTGTTCCTGGGCAACGAGCGCCGCTGCGTCTGGGGGAGTGTGTACGTGGACAAGAACGGCGAAGAGGATCCGTATCTGCGACGAGGCAAGACGCTGTATCTGGACGAAAGCCGGCTGCTGGCGTTGGAGAGCTTGCTGATCTCCCACGGCTTCTCGCAGAACACGGCGATCCTCGCGAACACATCGAGAAGAGACGGCAGGCGGTACTGAGTGGGAATGGGTAAATTGTTGTTACTACCCGAACGAAACGACGTTACTCGAGGGCTATTGCGCCACCCCAGGATTCGTGTACAATAATTGGAATTTCAGGAGCGAGAGATGGTGAGAGAACAAGCATCTAGCGTCACGCAATGTATCATGATGAGAGCAAAGAAAATGACACCGGGAGGTGCGGAACTAACACAAAGAACAAACCTTGTCGACTTCCTGCCAGCATGTAATCCAACGAACGCACTCCTTAGTAGAACTACAAGGCATAGGGAAGAGCGCAGTCGATGGTGCTCTGGTCTCCACCGCGGCGTCAAATGGACATCTGGAGGTGGTCAAGTGGAGACCATATCGAGGAACGCAGCCATCCGCGGCCATTTGACGGTTCTCAAGTGGGGTGCACTCGGTTTGTACTGGGTAATGGTCACTGTACACAGTTGGAGTACGCTGTGCTTCACGATCAGCAGCAGCGATGGGACGACACTTCGAAGCACTCGCGTGGTTGCACGACAAGTATCCGGAGGACGCGATCTCCCTGTCCAAGTTGCAAGAAATGCTCTCGGAATCGCTTCGAGACGTGATCAAATGGCTCATTACACATTTCCCAGAACGATACGCAGCGCATCGCACTGCACTATGTCTTTGGAGGTTACCATCAGCAGCGTCGAGCTGTTTGAAGAAGTTTGTCGTCACTCGTCGACGAAGAAGCAAGACACGAGCTGACACGCAAGCAGCAAACAAGAGGGTTCACCCGCAACAGTGAAATTCGAGCTTGGGTGTATCAAGCGTCCAGGAGCATACCCCCGAGGTCGGGTCTTACAGGCGGAATGACCCTAGCCAGGTAAGTCCTGGAATCGCCCTAGATCCTATGCTACCTAATAACTTTCAATTATAAAACTTGTACAAGCTGATGACCAATCGACCTCCGTGTTATTACTCTCGGTACCAAAAACATCTCCGCAGCCCCATACTTTAATCAAGTCAGCTGCGGAGAAGATTTCACTTCCTTCGTTGAAAAGCAGAAAATAAACAGCAACAAAAACAATGAAACGCGAAATCGTTTCAACAGTGTTTCGTCGATTTTCGGAGCTTTCAACGGTTTTCTCGCATCGTCATCTCATGTGCTGTTCAGTGAGGGAACCGCTGTCCTACCTTTAGCGAGCCGCTCCACCTGAAAACCTCCTCCGCCTCCCCACCTCCTCACCATTTCCCAGTAGCAGCCTCGTCGCCACGTATTTTTCCCATCTGCTGCACCGAAGCCGGCGCATCATTTCGGACTCCTCGTGATCGGCAAAGGTCAGTACGCTATGGCCACGTCGCTCGGGTTCTTCGGCGTCTTGAGTCTCCTCTTTCTCCTGCTCTTCGCCGTCGCAGCGGCGAAGCAACAAAACACGTTCATACAAGTGCACGAGATCGAAGATCAGCTCCTGATGACCGCGGGCATCGACGCGCGCTCGAGCATCCAGGTGTTCGACTCCACCGAGAAGCTCCTCGAGGCGGGCGCCGCGTCGACCTCTCGAGCCCGGCGGCGGACAACACCACAGTCTTCGGCTCGATGGTCGTGATCAGCAACAGCAGTAGCAGCGGCGGTAGCAACAGCAACAGCTCGTCGTTCTCCTCCGAGTCGGCGGGCTACGCCAAGCCGCAGGGCCAGACGCAGCTCTTCTACAACTGCACGTCGGCGCCGAACATCTGGGACTACAGCCAGGACGCCAATATCGATATCGTCGCCTTCTTTCGAGTGGAGGTGCTCAACAGCAGCGAGTTCAACACCACGCTGCAAGTACGCTTCGCACTCCGCGACTGCGACCTGCAGCGCAACTACTCGACGAACCAGATCGTGTTCGGGAACGTGTTATTCGGGGCCGCGTTCGCCGCCACGAACCTGCACTTCCGAGCCCAGGAGAGCGACCTGGAGGAGGAGGTCGATCCCTCCAGCGACGCAACGCAATGCGTCATGTCGGCGCTGCTCGTGCGCGCTACGGTGGAGCTCTACCCTGGGTGCGAAGTCAAGTTCAAGTCGACGGACGTCCGGAGCTTGTTTCCCAACTGGCGTCGTCGCCGTAACAACAGCAGCACGGGTGGATCTTCGGTACTCTCGCGGGACGCACTCACGTCGAGTGTTGACG
>JAADVN010001120.1:0-10488 GCA_023335535.1 Globisporangium spinosum | reverse complement strand
TCGGGTACACCCGCGGTTGTATCGCGCAGCATGTCGTCGTTTGAGCAGTGCCCTGATGGGCGAGTGAGTGCCATGCCTTTGTAAACACCGTCCGTTCTGTTAGTAGCCACTGTGCCGCCCTCCTCATTGCTTGGCTCTTGATAGCGAGAGGTATAGATAAAAGACCCATGCCTCCTTGTGCTTTTGATGAGAATAGCAGCTCTGGATTGATCTTGTGGCGTGTTCCTTCTGCACTCAGCAAACCGTGCCATAGGAACTGCTTTTGCATGTTGACAAGTTCAATCTGCACTGCTTCAGGCGGCTTAACGTACTGCGCCGTGAATAAGATCGATGGCAGCATGATAGCGTTCAGGATTTTTATCCTCCCCAGCACGCTGTTGGTTACCCTTGTTGCCACTGCGAGCCTTGATCTGATGCTTCTCAGCCTTGCGCTCCAGTTGATACCCGTTGCATCTCTGGTTCCGATCTGGATACCTAAGTACCTAGTCGTTGCTCCCTTGGGCAGTATCGGGATTCCATGATGAGCCTTCTGGTTGACAGCGGTGTTGAGACATATATACACACTCTTTTGCTGCTGGACCTTCAAACCGGACAGGGACTCGAAGTCTGCGAGCAGCCGCATCAGATGTGGAGCTTCGGACCCTCTCCTTAAGAAAACTGCTGAGTCATCCACGAAAGCCGAAACCTTCAGAGGCGCTTCTTCCGATCCTGGGACCTTCAATCCGCGAAGGGTTGAGTACTGGTCAATCATGATCGCCAGTGGTTCAGCTGCGATCACAAATAGGAGCTGCGCTAATGGGCATCCCTGACGGATTCCTGAAATCACTGCTTGCGCGTCAGAGAGCTCGCCATTCACCGAGAATTTAGCCGTAGTTCCATCATGTAGCCGTGCAATAAGGCTGACAAATTCGGCAGAGAATCCAAATCTCGTCAATACCAGAAGCAGGAATTCTCTGTCCAGCGTGTCATACGCTTTGAAGAAGTCCAGCAACACGATGGCTGGCGCATCATCGATCAATTGGTTCTTATCCGAGTACGCGTGGTTGAGCATGGCTTGCATCGTCACCATGGATCGTTCAAGCAGCCTCGTCCGCACGAAGCCTTGCTGCGTGTCGCCTATAATGCTCGTCATCCCCTGCTGTATCCGGTTCGCTATAATTTTTGCGAAGATCTTGTAACTCGACTGCAATAATGTAATGGGGCGGTAGTCCATCGCATTGGTTGAGTCCCCCTTTTTGCGGAGTGGAATGATCAGCCCTTCTGCAAAGGAGGCTGGCATGGGGGCTCCTTTCAGAACTACGTTGTACAACCGGGTGAGTGTCGGCGCCAGTTCATCCACACAGTCTTTGTAGAAGTCATTCGGGAGACCATCTAGACCTGGTGCTTTGTATCGCTGGAGGTGTTGAATCGCTCTCTCGACGTCTTCTTCCTGGATGGTTGCCATGATTTGAACATTCCATTCCGGCGTCACTTTCTTTGAGGGTGGAATTTTCAGGAGTTTGTCAAATAGGGCTTCTTTCTTTGTTCCAGTGGCGTTGGCGTGGACCCGTCCAATAATGTGCGTCCATTCTCCAGCCATAATGTTCGCTAACGATGCTTCTGGGTTTGACTTTCTACCCGCGCTTGGTTGTAGGGTCGTGCTCGTTTGATCTCGGCTCCAATTGGAGACACGCTGAAAGAAGTGGCGGACATCCGTGTATCCTGACGACAAATAGAGCCCGAACTTGTGCTCCCATTTGGCTTCTTGATCTTCCATACCCTCCCCAATGAAATCTCGGCGCTTGTCTTGCCGCTTTCACGTCGGCTCTGAAGCTTGTGAATGTAGTTCTGCATTTGGCGTTTTTCGGTCCGCTTCAGTACCTTCAGATCATTTATCATCGAACCGAGAACTAAATCCCAATGTCCTTCTGATTGTACTTTCTGAGTGCTCTGCACGCGGGCCACCACCTGTTTGACCTTGTCAAGCATACGCTCCGGCCTTGTTGATGGGATCGGGTACTTGAAGGCGGAATTGTACTTTGGTTTTGTTGCTTTGCTGTGTTTCTGGTCCTTGAGGGTTAGAATCACAGCTTGATGGTCTGAGCGTCGTTTCGGCAGCTCCACTTCCTCCCACTGGACGAGATCACCAATTGAAGTAGCAACGTAGAATCGGTCGATGCGGCTCGCTTGTTGATGTCTCCAGAAAGTGAAGTGCTCGCTTGGTGCACGCGTGTCTGCATCGGGGTCTTCTAACACGAGCTCCAGAGCGTCTTGGAGTTGGAACTGGGTCAGTAGTCGTTCTAGAGCCGGGCTCTCTCGTCTTTCCTTGCGAAGGTTTGCAGAGTTTAATCTATCTCTTTCCAGATTCAGGACACAGTTAAAGTCACCAGCTAACACCATCTTCTGTGATTCTCCCGTGTACCTCTTCTCAAGCGCACCAAAAAACAACTCGCGGTCTGATTGAATGTTCGGCGCATATACATTGACGTACACAATTGCACCCAGTTTGATGGCAATGTGCCGTGCGTCCCATTCGGGTTGTTTCCACGGCTTCGCTGATTGGAATCTTTTGGGATTCAACAAGATTCCCACTCCTGCTGTCTTCTTGGCTGTCACACTCCAAAACGAGACTTGCTGCCCCTGGTCTTTCACTCCCCAGATGCGGTTCCAGTAACTGGTGATCGCGATTGCTTCCGCCTGGGATGTGATGTGTGTTTCTTGGACCAGGATGACATCGTACGGCTGAAGTCGATCTGCTTGTCTCCATGCATCCAACCACTTGTTTCTTGTGCTCTTCTTGAATCCGCGGACGTTTTGAGTCAGGACTCGAACTGCTGCGCCGTGGAGTCTTTCCCTCTTCTTTTGCTTTGGTTCGTAGAAGCTGTGGTCCAGCTCTCGGAACTGGGTGTAGAGGTCCTTTTGGTCCCTCTGCTCCGGTTCCCTGAGTTCGCCCTGTGAGCTGCCCTTAGTACTGGCTTGGTTCAATCTCAGTGCTGCCTGCGTGCAGACTTGCAAAGAAGATCGATAATGCTGACCACTCTCCTGACTCTTCTCCGGACTTGAACGCTGCTTTGAGCTTCTTTGATGTCCGCAGTACTTCATGTAGCAGTTCCACACGGCTCTGGATTGTTACTGAGGGACACGGTGGCTTTCCAGCCAGGACCGCAAGTTCCTCGTGATACACCAACGCGCAGAGAATGTGTCTGCTCAACTCGACTCGTTTGTTTTCCACACACATGGACAGTGCTTTGATACCTCCGTACTGCATGTTTTTCAGTACCGCCCAGTCTTCTCGTGCGTTTAACATTACTGCTCGCAGTGTCGGCGTCTCTGCTTCTCTCACCCGTTTGGACCAGCTGTGTAGCCACTGCTGTACCGTTGTCTCTTTGTTCTTGGCCGTAATCTCACTCAGGCACTCCTGGATGAGATCCTCTCGGAACATTTGAGTCAGATCAACCAATATTGGTTCTCGCATGTGGTTCAGCACATAGTGAGGTGCCGAGGAGTGTCTAAGCCAGTGAACAATCCTCTGTGGTTCAGAGAGTGCAGCTCGCGACCATTCTTCTTGCTCACTTGTAAAAGTTGGAAACGTCAATTTCGTCTCCGCCTGCCACTCCGCGCGGTGTAGCTCCCATTCTCGTTCCCACCTTGCCTTTAATTCTCGTCGCCCATGCGCTGTCTCGCTGTCTTGATCCAGGATTCTGCTCGCTCGGGTCTTCTTGATTGGAACTGCATCGTTGAATTTGTTGACGACAGTTGATCCTACCGCTGTTTTCTCCATGGGGGTCACGAGGCGTGTACGTTTTCCTCCTGGGTCAGGTTCAGCTAGGGGTGTCGACCACTCTGAGCCTTGCGAAGCTCCTACCATACCTTCTGTCGAATCATGTTCTGGCTGCGATACCAGGTGCTGTTGCCACTGCTCGATTACTTCAGCTGAAACGTTGTGCCGACCTTGCCATTTCATGAGATCCTCCGTGTTCTCCAACTGGAGTGCTCGTAGCGCACTTTGCTCTGGTGCTGAAAGTTTGTCCAGACCCGTTAGGATGAACTTGGCCAGCTCCGCCTTCTGGTCCTCTTCATGCGGGATGATTTGCATCATTTCGTCGTGCGCGACTGCTGGATTGTCGAGGCCGTCAGTCAAGTCCTCAGTTTTCCGGCTCCACTCCGTTCCTGTCCAGATTTTATCCTCATAGAAGTCCTTCTGGGCAAGAATTTCAGGTTCCTCATTGTCTTCCTCGGGGTAGTTGTTCGCGTGTTCATCGCTGCTTATCGACGAGACTTCACTTTCTATCTCGAATTGACCTGTCAAATCACGGCGCAGGGGAAGGCCCCTCGGTTCATTTTCCTTGTGCTCCTCGTCACTCCAGCTCCCAGCACTCTCCCCACGGGGTTTTCGATCTGTTTGTTTGACTGCTTGTTGAAGAGACGAAAATATTGCCGTCTCGTTTGCCACCAACGAATTTTCTCTCCGGAATAGGACACTACTGTAGTGCCTGTCCGAGTAATGCAGTACAATTGGCAGCGGCTTCTTGCGTTCGACCGCTTCAAACTTCTCAGCGTTGAGTTCCCGTACCCATTCCTCTGTACCGAGGATTATCTCCACGCTTGTTGTGATCTTTACGTTCTTGTAGTCTCTTTCCGCAGGTCGGTAAACAGTAAAGTGCTTCGTTACACCTCCAGGCAATTCCAGGAGCAGGAAAATCTTTTGTTGAAGTGCTTTCGCAGCCATCGAGAGCGTTTCTGCCCCTCCCCACACTTGCCATGGCACGCTCCTTTCCGGTTCAGAGGTACTCCCTGCGATGTCGTCAAAGTACGCCTTGACCTCCCTGGCCGTGTCTGCTGCTGACATCTTGACTGCTTCTCTCTTCGCTGTTTTGAGCAAGGCGCGCCGGGTTGATTCCTTGAATTCGTAGTCAAAGTGCAGGTTGGCTGCCGCTCTAATTCCGTGCTTCAAGTTTCTCGTGAATCTTACCAGCGTTTCTTTCCTTCCCGAGGCCATAAACGGTTTTGAAGACAAGCAGCCGCCAGTGCATGGAATTGACAGTTCCCACTCTTCGGTGTTGTTGCAGGTTTCGCTCCAATGGCTTGAAAGACCTCTACTGTCGTTGGATTTTTATTGCCTTCCATCAAGTCGTCTCTCGATAAGTCGAGTTTGATGCCGCGATTGATTTCCTGTTGCCTCTCTCGAGCTCGCTCTTCCCGGAATTTGATAATTGTCTTGGACCATCGGACGCTGTCCATGTTGACCAATTTGGCTGTCGCTGTCACCTCCTTGTCAGTATCCTCGTTACTCCCTTCGTCTGCTTCCGGTTCGCTCTCACTCCCCGACAGCACAATCGGGTTTGCTTTTGACGAGCCCTGACGGTTCCTCGTTCGATTTCCAGGTTGTTTGTTCGCAACCGGTTTTTGCTTGTTGTTATTGCTTTTCTTTTGTTGCGTGTTCCATCCTTGATCCCTGGTTTGTTGCGCTTTTGCCGTCGTGATAACAGGTTCGAAGACTTCAGGCGGTATTTCCTTCTTCACTTCTGCTGGTGCTTCACCAAGCTTCTTCTCGCTGTCCATGACTGCATTGCTCTTTTCAGCGAAGGCTGCCTTCATATCGTCCACGCTTGTGAAAGTTGCCACTGGCCTCTTGAAGTTTGCTATCTCTTCCTCGGATACCGTGATGCAATTTTTCGCTTTTAATTCCGTACTTGGGGTCCTGCACTCTCTTGCAAAGTGCCCTGACATTCCACATACAAGGCATGGCGGTTGTCTGTGGGTGGAGACATGATGTACCAGGAGCTGGTGGTTCGACCAGTAGATCCGCTGGACTCCGACAAGCTTGGTTGGGCATGCACCTGTCTCAAACATCAGTTCCCAGTGTTGAGATTGATCCGAGTTGGGTCCAAAGCGGTCCAGCGAGTACGCGTAGAACTCGGCTCCTATCTTCTGCTTTAGAAAAGCAAGGAAGGTAGCCGTGTCCATGAATCTGCTCATGTTCAGCAATTGGACGCAGTAACGGAATCTCACTGTGGCGTCCTTCACACCGTCCGATCCCAGTTGTCGCTGCCAGACGCTAACGCTCTTGTCAGTCGCTTCTGTGCCGTGGATGTCCGCAAGAGTAACCTTCTGACGTCTGAACGGGATCTCCATCCCTGCCCACTTGGACGCTGCTTCACGGGTGAAGAAGTAGAAATGCAGTGAGTGCGACCCCGCGTGGTATTCAGCTTTCTTGATGTCCCTCAGCATGGCAAACAAACGTTCCGTTGGTTCCCTACGCTGTCGTGTTGCCAGTGTGATCGCTTCGACAATTCTCTTCGTTGACTGATGCCCATCATACATTGGTGTGGTATCGTTCAGAGTTCCGCAGAGGTGACCTTCCACCTGTGCCTCGATCGTCAGTTGGAATTTCAGCAAGTTCTCGCTGTCACTGACCCGTCTCAGGAACTGTGGGAGGTGCCTCGCGATGATTGTGCCCTCAGTGATTCCGATCATTACCTTCCACTCCAGTTCTGTCGGGGAACGTAGTGTCTGCGCCATCTGGAACTTCTTGAGGCAGTAGCCTATAAGTTCCTTCTGTTCATTGTCAGAATAGACTCGCGGGTCGCACTGAAATGCTGCCCTGCCGTCTGCTTTGCCACCCCATGGTCCTCCAAGTTGTCTTGGTCCCAGCTTCATTCTGTCCGCGATTGATGAAATGATTTGAGTCATTCTCCAGATGGATTGGTGCATTACCCTTCCAATCTCTTTCATGAGAATGACCCAGTCATTGAAGTTGTTGTGCGCTGTTCCCTTGAACACCTGGAAAAGCTTCATCAGTTCCTGCGCTTCCTCGTCATTGATAGCTGGGTAGCCGTCGTCCGCTTTGTGTCTCTTGGAGCCAAATGTCATGCTCGAGTACACGTGATTGAAGATCTCGCTTACGCTTTGTTCCCATGCATCCGTGCTGACGATTTCAGAGTTTCGGGCAGTCTCCGACATCAGCGCATTGAAGAGTTCTTGTGGAGTTGGAGGCGGCAAGCAGTCGTTTCTCTTGTCGTTGATTTCGATCTCCTCTTCGCTCTCCTCCTTCATCTGGATATCTCCATCTCCGACCGGTCCTGCAGTCCCGTTATCACTGCTCTCGCTGCCTTGTCTCCCGGTGACGGTCCTCGCCTCCCTGTGAGGCGCCGGCTCTGGGCAAGCGGTCTGGTCACTGCGCTTCTTCTCCTCGTTAAGGTTGGTAGCTTCTCCTGCGCCTTCTGCTGTTGCTTGCGCTTCACTGCCTTCCTTCCCCGCAGTCTTGTCGCCCTTGCTAGACGTCCCGCCTGCGATTGAAGTTGCTATGGGGGTCCCCGTCGCATTCTCTTGCACTTTACTCCCCATTTGGGTCTGACCACGTACCGCTCCCTGTTCGCTGTGGTCATCTCCGGGGTCGCCATCACCAGGCCGCGCATGGCCGCTGTCCATGGTCGTCCCCATTTTCGGCTGCTCGTTCGCTGCTTGGTGATCCAAATTAAAGGTTCGTATAGTCAAATCAAGTGATTTGTCCCACAGACTGCTTTCAGTTGTGGACTGTTCTGATTTTCCTTTTGGTACTGATACTATCAATACAAACAGCTGGTACCCGGGCTGCTTGTCCTTCTGACGGCAAGATTGATAGTGAGTCGCAGTGATACTATTATCCCCACACGCAATATAGTACCAGTCAAATTATAGTATCACTCACACTAATACCTGTGGGTCGATCACAAAATGCCTTACATAAAATAGTATGAGTGATACTAGCTACTGTGACCACTGTAGTAGCCTCTGGACACTAGTATTGCCAAAGTGAGGATCGTATCAAAGCAGATGCAAGTGATTTGTAGGAGTCAACACTGAGTTTTTCGATGAGTTGTGTGTGTCAGGTGCACACCGTTTTTTTCTCGCATTCACAGGCTTCACATGCAGCTGACTGGTTTCCCTTGGCTCCACCCTCTCCGCTCTAAGACGATTTGCATCTGTCTGGTTGAAGTTTCAGCGGAAAGAGTGAGTAAGTGGCTTATCTGGCCGTAGGTGCATCATGGATTCCCTCCCATGTACGTAGCAGACATCTGCGTGCTACTGTAGTATACAGTGGTCAGTATCCTACTGAGGATCGCAGTGCAACCACATTCGAGGACACAGTCGATCATTCTGTATATTAAAGCTTAACATCTGGCAGTTATGGGTTCGCGAACACTCTTTGACCTCGCGCGACTGACTCAAACCAAAGTGTGAATCCTGAGGAAAGTGACCAACGCACGTCACTAGCAATCTTTTGTTTCATGTCCTGAACTGAAAGTAGGCGTGAGCGACCGGTCTGAGGGGAAGCGTATGCTACTCACCGGACTGTTTTCATTCCCAATAGATCATTCACCGTCCACACCAAACTACGATCATTCAGTCTAACGCCACAAGAGCCATGGTGGAGGACGCACCGTTCTTGTATTAAGACCAAGCTCGTCTGATTGACTTTCGCGCTTGAAACACTTGCAGTATCAGCATGAAAGAGGAGAACGCTAGCCTCCCTTGTATTCGACCGTTCAAGTGCCCAAAACCGACATGTACAATGCAATCATATCGCAAGTTCTCGCTCCACGAGCGCATCAAACGCGACACAGGCGAGAAGCCGTCCCAGAGCGGCGTCGAGTCATGGAGGATATTTTCAAAGTCTGCTCTTTCCAAATTGGAGATCCTAATCAATCACCACACACACCTCTCAGTACCGAGTTCGCCCTGCGGCTACATAAATGACCAACACTATGATGATGAGGCTTTATCTACTCCAAGGCGCTCTTCATGTAAACTTGTGCGTTGACTAAAATTCCTCGTCAAATGCTTCAATAGGATCAATCAACACTATGTGCTCCTTATCAATGCTGTCGGTTCGTCCACAAACAGACATTCCAGTAGCTCAAATAGATCCTGCTCCGTGATTGTATCGGATAGTAAACCTGGACAGGTGATAGGTGCGATCAAGTACACACCACCAGAGTGGATACATGAACCAGATTCCACTGCAGTTGGGCTTTGTTGAGCTGCGTTCGTGGCAGAGAACCGTTGCTTATTCAGGGCCCTCCTCAACGGATTTTGGCGGTGGTTTCTTCCCATGTGCCGCGCGAGGTTCCCAGACGTAGCGAAGCTCTTCGCACATCCGGTGACGGTACACGGGTACGCGGCGCTGCCCATGTGCACTCGAAAGTGTCGCGCCAGCTTCTCCTGCGTGGTATAGACGCGCAGGCAACCAGCTTCGGAACACTGGAACCGCCTCAGCGTGTGGAGCCGTCGATGGCGCAGCATGTTGCCCGAGGTGCTGAACCGCCTCCCGCAGGGCTCGACGTCGCACTGGAATGGCTTCTCGCCTGTGTGGCGCTTGATGTGCTCGTGGAGCGAGAACTTTCGGAGGAAGCGAGCGCCGCAGTCTAGCTCGGGACACTGGAACGGCCGCACGTGTTGGGTACCGTAGTGCTCTTGCCTGCCGTGGGTACTGGTGGAGGTGTTGATGTCACTGCTGTTGGCGGCGCTACAATCTCCGCGTTGATAATCAGTCGCTTGAGCGCGAGCGTCGCGAGTGATCTGGTTATCCATGAAGCTTGTGTCGCTGAAACTCGCCGTTTTGACTTGAGGTGTAAATTCGCAAATGAGCAAACCAGGCTGGTAGGAGACAGAAGGAGCAGCACTGCGGCGGTAGTAGCTCTAGTGGTTAGCAGAGCTGATTTCTAACGCATCAGCTGCTGGGCACACAAAACAATCGATTGCACGACCAGTGTTGCTTTATCACTGGCGGTCGCTGTGGAGGCATCCTTTTGCTCTTAATGTCTGTCAGACTGTCAGACGGAGCATGCCCACTGCACCTAGGTAGGCGTTCACTTACGCCTCAGGATTGTCCAGATCTATACAGTCTTCTTTCACTGTTTATATACTGTGCGCGTTGTGTGTGGTACCAATTGCCGTACAAGTCTAATCGACATCTTCTGTTTCGAGGTAGCTGGTATTTCTGACGCAAGCAGACAATCCCCACGAGTCTTTGAGCCCCTTCTCACCAATCAAATGTTAAACCACAACTTTCTGCTGTATCAAAGAGCGTAAAACGGTGAGACCAATCAAAGGAAATTTTACATGACAAGGAGACGGTTGGTGCTATCAGAGATCGGGATCTCTAAGAGCAGCAAGTGCCAAATGGAAATCTTGTTCCATTTGGAAGCGAGCTTATGCAAATTGGCCAACTTCTACACACAGAGCCGCACAACATTACGTCAGAGGCTTACTTTGAGGATAATATAACGTGCAGTTCTTTCAGTTTTGTTCAAAAATGTTGGCATCAAATTAACATACTCAACGACATAAATAGCAATTTTATTGACCAAGTATACAATCATTGAAGTGGGGTTGCTTGTGCGGTTGGAGGCAAATGACCGAATGAATTGAATTTAATGGGGCTCGCATGGCCGACTGAGGTAGTCTAGGAGAGAAGAGGAGATTGAGAACAGCGATGAACTCTGTGTCCAACGCTCCCTTTTCCAC
>JAADVN010001119.1:0-10497 GCA_023335535.1 Globisporangium spinosum | reverse complement strand
TCTTCCATTCTAGAATCCCATAGAATAGAATCTGCCTTTACTACATCCAAATGTGGCTCCACAAGCACGCATTGAGGAAACGTTGAGGCCGCAGAGATACAGCGGCAATGCACCCATGTTGCTGGTCCCCGAGAACTCGCCATTAAATTTTTAGTTGTACGAAATGGATCGAGTGGATCGATCCAGCTGCGACTGCCTGTTGGATAATGTTGGATCTATTGGTGTCAGCTTTCGAATCCAGCGGAAAAGTGACCCATTTGCGCCCGCGTGGTGAACAAGTGCGTGCACACACACACACACTTCTACTTGACATGGCTACTTTCTGAGATCGCAATAATTCGGATGAGTGGCTTGGAAGGACCGGATATGTAGAGTTTTGTGTAAATATCGAAAGCATCATACGGACACTTTGCAGGATTTATTCATAAAAGTGCTAAAAGGTCGATGGATCCATGGATCGTGGATCATGGATGCAGAGCAAGATGGATAGATAGCTGCGCTTTTACTCAATGCGATCTTGTGTTTGTCGCTCGCAGAGGCGTCGGCATCGATGGGCGTCCAAGTGGCTGATAACTGTAGGACTGCGCAACCGTTCTTGATTTTTTTTGTGGCATTTCTTCTGAAGTGATCCGTTAATTCGTCCATAGATCTCTCTTCTCAGGAGCAATTGCATGCGCAGAATGGAAATCAGGGAGGAGATCCGTGGGTTTCTTCCGCGTCCAATGCATCGAGCCACCCGCATCAGTGTCTCGCAGCAGAGAGTGTGTCTTGCCACCACTTGGAAAGTGAGGGATTCTTGAGATGTTGGAAGGAAAATGTAAGCATTTTCGGGTCGAAAATTATCTGTCGACAGCAGCACAAAGTATATCGCTAAACTCTACAAAAAGTCATTCAGGATACAGAATTCATTGTATTGATATTCGAATATGATAAAATACGTAAGTAGTATTCAAATTCCTCTTTACATCTACATCTAAGTTTAGAGGGTGTATATGTTGATATTTGACAGTATATTTTACAACAATACAACCCTTTCTAAAATGAAACAATTATTATGCGGGATGCCCTATTTTACTTTATACAAGGTTTATTATCCTATATAAGACAGCTAATATAGGATGCATGTTTGAGTGGCAGCATTTTGACCGTCGGAACTCGGTCCTTCCTCTCTCAACAAAGACCATCAACATCATCGTCAGCATCATCGGCACCCAGCAAGCTCGCTCCACAATGGTCTTCGGAACGTTTACCCGCCGCGCGACGCAGACGAGCGCCAGCGCTGCGCTACGCTCCAACCTCCGAAGTGCTTCTACCACTGCCACTGCTGCGCTCGAAGCGCAGGCTGCTGGTCGCGGCGCGTCCTCGCTCGCTGCTTCCGCCGCGTCGCGCCGCACACAGACGCGCGCGACGCCAGAGCACTACGCGAACGATGTCACGGGCGTCGTCGCGGGTGTCGCCATCGTGGGCGCGATCGTGGGCGTGGGCAAGATGTGGTGGGACGCGTCGTCGACCTCATCGGCGAAGAAGTACCCTGTCGCGTTCGAAGAGATCCCGCAAGAAGACGTCGCCAAGTTCTTCAAGGAGCTGATCTTGAACGTCCAGAGCTTGTTTGTACGTATTACATGAGTGGATGGATGGATATCGCGTTTTTTTCGCCACTGCGTATTGCATGGAAGCTCATGTAAAGATTTGCTCTCTCTCTCTCTCTCTCTCTCTCTCTCTCTCTCTCTCTTTCGATGCATGTGCCAGAAACAAATCCCAGAGATCGAGAACGCCATGCGCACGTACATGAAGTCGAACAACATTGAGCTGGACGACGCGCAGTTCAAGCAGGCGCTGATGCAGCAGCTGTTCCAGATGATGGAGGGGCTCGAGCAAGAGGTACTGTGGCTAGCAGCTATCAATTGCCCTTGTAAATTGAGTCTATCAGAGTGCTAATAATGTGTTGTCGTGTCAGGTGGTTGCCAAGCGCCAGTGGAGCCGCCGAAGCCTCGAAGTTGCGTTCGAGAAGTATGCCGACGACGCGGAGATCCTCGCACTCCAGCAGGAGCTACAACAGATCATGCAAAGGTACGTGTGTGAATGCAACAACAACAACAAGAAACATCTCTAACGATATCCGAATCGTGTGTACAATGGATGAATCTGCAGCGTATTCCCAGCGCCGGAGCCAGTGGAAATCCCAGACAACTTGACTCCCGAGGTGACGCTCGACATCTTCACGTCGCTCGTGAACGGCATGGAGACTGCTCTGCGCGACATGCTCAACCACGCCAAGTCGGAAGGCATCACGGACGCCAAGCAGGCTATGGAGGAATTCCAGCACCTGTACCTGGAGCACGTCGAGCAGATCTCGAACGCGCTGATGAAGACCCACGGTATCACGCAGGAGGTGTTCACGGCGGCGCTGCAGAAGGCCGTCCAGGAGAACGACCAGTTCCGCCAGAAGGTGGAAGCGATCTACGCCAAGCAGGCCAAGACGTAAGTACCAATGACTTCTGTGGGTGGGTGGGATGGAATGTGGGGACATCGAGTCCTGATGTGTGTGTTGTGTTTGCCTTGTGTCTTGTCTTATGTTATCACAGTTTCCGCAGCTTGGGCTTGGATGTCGAGGAACCATAGACGACGACAGCAATGACAATGACGACAACAGCATACTTTGCATAGAGTTTGAATTTTTGAAGAGCTGCAAGAACGGGGTGGGGTCCACTCCACCATCGCCTTCCTTCTTACCTCGCTCGCCGCTTGCTCCAAGTTCGCGTCACACAAGGGAAGAACCGGTAAAAACAACAATGTATGAATGAACACAATCACAAAAAGTATGTGTTCTCCCCTTTTTCTCGTTTTCTTTACACGGCAATGTTGATATCCAGCGCCGCGCACGTGATGGACAGATCAAGGACTGCGCTTCATCGCTGTGTGGTGTTGTTTCCGGCCAGATTTTGAAGACTGCGCCAGCGACATGAGGTCGTATCGATCGTCCACAAGACTGTGCAGCAACACATATCGCTCGCGTCCACCGCTTGGCGTGAGTGCGAGCAGCTCGTCTGTCGTGTAACGCAGCTGCTTGCGGTATCGCGGGTTATTTGTACAGACACCGTCCAGCCCTTCGGCACCGTGCTCCATCAACGCGGACGAGAGTTCTCGCGCGACTGCAAACGGAAGGTCCACGGACAGAACCTTCATGGCTTCTTCGCCACGTGACGAGAAACTCGACGTGATCCATTTTGACACACGGCGGGTGATCTTCTGATTGTCCAAGGAACTATTCTTGTTCTTGCCGTCTTTCACGTGGTGCTTCCCGTCGACGATCTTTACATCGAAGATCGGCTGGAAGCCTGCTCCGCCCAAGGCTTCGCGTCCGCCACGCTGGTGCGATCCTCCAGGACCGTTGCTGTTGTTTAGCCCATCATGGTGGGCGTGTGTGTTCCTGCAGCCAGCAGCATCGTTAAAACTGCTTTTCGAGCTGGCGAGCAATTCAACCATTGCATCGACGAGCGACGAGCTGCTCACCACAACGTCCGCTTCCGAGGGATTCTTCACTGAGCGCACCTTGACCTGCTTCTTCTCGCGCATCATGTGCTTTTGCACAATCACCATCCAGTTGATGCCCTGCTGGAGGCAGTAATCCTCAAGATCTTCCAAGTGCATCGGGTCAGGATGCAGATAGTCGACGCCAATACCGTGGTTCCAGAGCATCAGCGCGATCTGCATGCGCAGTAGCACCGTATCCGAAGCTTTCCCGGCTGTGCACACCAAGATCTTCCGCGCGCCACCGATGATCTCCGTACACGCTGACTTTGGCTCCATCGCCGCGGGTGTGATCGATGCAACGGCACACGAAACAATCTTATCGATCGAGAACCGCACACCCATCGCAGCGACAGACGAAGCCTTCACATACGCCGCTGGGAGCTTAAAGCGAGTGATCAACGTGTCATATCGCCCTCCTTCCGCAATAACCTGAGTCGTTGTGATTGCTTTCGCGGTTGATATGATGGGCAACGCGCCACTGTTACTCATGAGCACTGCCTGGAAGATGAAACCAGACGCATATCGTTCCGGTCGAGGGCTCAAACCAATGTCGATTCTCGTGCAAACGTGGCTTGACAGGCGAAGAAACTCCATCCCTTCCAGCAAACTGCGCAGCGCTGTGATCCCATCTGCGCAGTCCTTGACCACTCGCCGCAGCTGCGTTTCCCGTCGCTGCAACTGTTTCCTCTCTGTTGATCCAGCGTTCTCCCCATTCTTCTCGTATTTCGCCTTGTTTGCGGCCAGCTTTTTCGCAAACAGTTTCTGAATCTCGTGCTCGATGATCTCTAGTGACGTCGCGCAGTCTTCCGGCAACAGTAGAAATGGTTTCAGCGCATCAATCGATTCCTGGGTAGCGCCGTGTTCCTTCATTTTCCTTGAGATGAACTTCGCGCGACCGGGCTTCATGTTGAGCGGGATCGTCGAGGGTACACCGGCGTGAACTCGGCAAGAAACTTCGTTCCCAAACAACTTCAGCGTCTCGCGTCGAGCACTCTGGGGGATGTCGCACAGCTCCAACACACCTCGTGAGATGCGAGCGTCATTGAGTCGCAGGTAGTACGACCCAAGCGATGATGCAAGCGCGTCGATCACCTCCGCGACCACTTCCAGCCCTTCGAGCTCCAAGAACTTGGATGATCCACGGTCGTCCCAAATGATGTCGAAATCAGATTCCAGAAGCTCACGAGGGTGTCCGCCGACAATGTTTTTTCGATACACGCGGTCGAATTGGTAGCATTTCAGTCGCGTGATGTTGTGGCGAGCAACGAAACGAGCGAGGCGCTCCGTGAGATCGAATGGGAGCGAAACAGAGACACCTGCGCCATCCAGCAGTCCACACGCGCTTTGAGGGGTCATCAACGGGATACCAGTGTAATTGTACTCTTGCGCTCTTGGCATCAGCAGTGGCGTCGTGTGCTCCACCGCGCCATGGCGCTCAAACACTTTCTGCAAAACACAGGAACAAAACGACATTAGACGTCAGCCCCTTCAGCAACAATACTTCACTCGCTCACTGTAGTTGCAACTCACCTGCAGCACATTTTTCACGTATGTCTTCGCTCGAAGCTCGATCATGTAGCTGCGCATTTTCACAGATTCCAAGTGGTCGTACGTGTAGTCGATGTGGTTCACCGGTTCTTGTGTGAGCAGCGCGTCGATGAGTTGGCCGAAGAACTTGCCCTCGGGGTTTGCGAGGATCTCCAGCGCCTCTTTCAGGTACGTCCCTTCCACCTCCATCTTTGGCGGCAACAGCGAGCTCGACAGCAACTCTGCGGCATTCGGACGCTGCGCTGGATTCGGGTTGCACAGCCACAAAACAATCTCTTTCACGGAATCAGGCGCGTTGAACTCTGATGGAAGCGCGTGTCTCTCTCGCAGCCCCGTCAGTGCTTGCGCGCGCTCCATCAGCGTTGTGAACGGTGGCGACCACATCTCAAAGAACAGAATGCCCAGTGAGAACATGTCCGCTTTCTGGTTATACCGCTGCCCTTCTTTCTCCTGCTCAGGTGCGCGATAAAAAGCAGTTCCAACTCCGGTCGTGATGTTGGAGTTCTCCATCTCGGACGCTGACATGAAGCTCGTGTACTCTAGAGGGTGAGCTCGAGGCAACGGAGCCACACGCGTGCTTTCCAGATTCTCAAACTTGAGCTTGTCATACAATTCTGCAGCAGAAGATCCTGTCGACTGGGAGAGAAAAGTGCCAGTCGGGTTGTTGATGCCACCCGTGCCACCACTACCGTCTTCTCCGATAGTAGACTCCTCTCCAATCTCATCATCGAGAATCTTTGGCGGGCGAACTGCGAGTCCGAAATCTCCAAGCTTCACTGTTCCTTCGGCGTCCAGGAAAATGTTCGGCGGCTTGATGTCGCGATGGATAATCCCCTGTCGATGAATGTACACGATCGCTTCGAGGATTTGTCGAAAGAGCGTCCAGATCTTGTCAGGCTCCGAACACAGTGAGCCCTTGTCGATAACTTCACGTAGCGCCTTCCCTTCACAGTACTCCATCTGAATGTACAGCTTCTCGCTCATGCGTTTCTCCTTTGGTCGTGGGCTCTTTGCTGGCAGCGGTTTTCGCCTTCTGTACTGGTGCTCTCCACCGTCATCATCGCTCGAATCTTCAAACTCTTCATCGATCGGAGCTTCGTCGAGACCTTCCCAGTCGAATCCGTCGTCGTGGATGGACGTGGAATTGAGACTCTTGCGATACGGATTGGAACTTCGTCGGCTGTCGTGCTTGGAAGTCGACCAGAGCCCCAGGCTGAGAGGATTCATCGTACCGAGCCAGTCGTCATCATCGTCAGTGGCGCTGGTTTCCAACCCCAGTCCAATTTCGTCGCGCGTATCTGAGGACTCAAGCGACACCTGCTCTTCGTCTTCATCATCATCACCCTCGCCATCGTCGTCGTCGTCGTCATCACCGTACTCGTCAAAGTCGTCGTCGCTCGATTCGTCAGCACTGAAACCTCCGCTCTCTCCTTCGATCCACGCCTGGAAGTACCGCACAATGTGTCGATGTTGCATCCTCGAAATCGTTTTCACTTCGCGCAGGATCTTTTTCTTCATGGTCGGATCCTCCGGGTCCAGTTTCACCTTCTTCACGGCGTAGAGCTGACGGTCGAGACGATTCCGTACTTTCACCACTTCACCTCCACCACCACGACCTAGCAGCCCCAGCTCCTTGAAATCGCCGTGATAGCGCGAGTGCAAGTGCTCGGCGTCTAACGAGTCGGTCTCCTCTTCCGACGAGTCGTCCGAATCGCTGCTGGATTCGCCGTCGTCATTATCGCCCAAGTGGTCATCACCGTCACCATTCGATCGATTGCGCTCCAGAATCGTTGACACACGGTCGCTGCTGCTCCCAAAGTCGCTCTCGGTGCCGTCAACCTCATCTTGGCTGTCGCCGTAATCGTCCACTCCGTCGATGCTGGACCGATGTCGCCTCCTTCTTCGGGCATTGTTGCGCTTCTTCATCTTTTCCTGCTTGCGCTTCCGCTCTGCATCGATAATCGCGAGAATCTCCTGGTTCTTCGCAAGCGCCTCTTCTTCTTCCAGCTGATGCAGCTTGTCCTCCGCGAGCTTCTTTTCGATCTCGCGATCTTGCTGGCGCTGCATCATCTGGTCAAAGAACGACGACTGGTCCTTCAAGTGCTCCTGGATAAAGTCCGTGGCGTGCGACACGATATCGTACGTCATAACGTCACCGATTTTTTCTTCGGCAAGCTTCACCAGCTCCTTTTCGAGCTTTTTCGTCTCGTCATCCGAGAGCCCATGTTTCGCCTCCACCGCGATGTTCGCCGCCTGCTTAATCGGGTACGCGCGTCCAAAATCGATGTGCAAGAGCACTTCCGCGGTCGCCGCTGCCGCACCCGCACCAGCTGCACCACTTCCTCCGCCAAACGACTCGCAGAAGAGCCGGATCGTAAAGATGTAGCTGTACACGGGCGTGGACGACTTGAGCTCCAGGTCGTGGTCGTAGATCGCTTGGAGCACTTCCAGCTCCTGCGCCTGCATCTCTAGCGCCTGCTGCAGCGTCGCGGCGTCGAAGAGCGTGGAGTGGAACGCCGTCGCCGTGGGCTTGCTCGTGACCGCCGCATCGTGGTTCTGTGCGGCAGAGTCTGCTGCGAACAAACGAGCGATGTGATGTATACGAGCGTGGGAGCGTGAGTGAGGACGGATTGCCTGTGTGAGTGTGTACGTATCTCACACATACGAGTGCATCGTCAATGCCACGCACCTTTCTTCTTCCCCTTCTTCTTTGCCATGGGCGCGCGCAAGAGCGAGCAAACGCGGGAATGCGCGCAATTAGCACAATATGCGTGGGCGTGGTTGAATTTGGTCGGTTTGGCACGAGCGCCATGAGAACCGAGTTCGGAGAGAGTAGACCACAAGAATGAAGGTCTGCGGGACAGTGGCAAAAAGGGTTATTTTTTTGCCTGTGAAGAAAAATGGGGGAGAAAAGAGCTGACTCCAGTTGCAATTGTGCCTAAAGTAACCCAAAATGGCTTACATTTAAAGTGACTTTCATACACCAATCAAGTTCAGAGCGTGACGAACCATCCGAAACGGAGCAAAAAGCTAGCTCGATCATACCTCGTCTGTTGAAAATGAGCCAACATCACACTCTGCTCCAAAATACGCCAACCACATCCGAACCCACCCTTACAACCAAATGGCTTCAGTGCACCACTTCAAAGATGCATTCCAATCCATACGAGAGCGTCCAAGCATCACCAACACACAAGTCATCTTCTTAACAGCAAGATCAAGCTGACCTCTTGTGCGTTCTTGATGCACGAGAACCAGGATCATAGTCGCTGGTTGCCCGACCTTCTGAGCGAGAAAGCCCTCTCCAGTTCCAGTATACAAGTAGTTGCCGCCAATGTGATCGACTTTTCATCTGGCATTGCCGCAAACCTGTTCAGTTTCCATTTTACTAAAACCGTTTTTAGATTTGCCCCCGCGTGCGTTTTGAGCAACCCGTGTAGCCTTGCTACCAGTGCATCATGTGGATCTCCTCTAGCCTGAGTCCTGGACTCAGTCCAGGAGTAGAATGTAATCACGCAGAGATGATGATTTCGCGATGTCAAGGGGTTACGAATCCCTGTTTTGGAGATATTCCCAGCGAAACAAAGCGTGTCCAAATGAATTGAGCTTTATGTTGTTGGATGCATTTGGCATAGAGATGACCTCTTCAATACTCGCAAGACCACGAAGTCAATTTGCGATAATCGAGTACAGCATAATAAAGAAAAGACAAGAGCTCTGAATATGACAAACTGTTTTCTTGTCTTGAATTTATACTGGTCATGTCACACAAGCTGTGTTCACATGAGTGTTGGTCAACCGCGTCAGACTGACCAAGCAGTCTGCTGCTTGGATCTCTCCCAACCAACGCGAATGTCATTTAGCAATTCGCCACCAAGTGCGTACTGCTCCTCTTCACTCTCCGCGTCCCAGTCGAACACAAGAAGAGCAACAGACTTCATGGCGTCCCCTGCACTCATCGCAGTCGGCCTCATCGGCTTCGGCACGGGCTCGAGCGTCTTCCATGCGCCGCTGCTGCAGAGCTCGGGCAAGTTCGCGATCACGCACGTGCTCGAGCGCTCGACGTCCAAGAGCTCCGTGCTGCAGCCGGCGCCGCAGATCGTGCGCTCGATGGACGAGCTGCTCGCGGCCCCCGTGGAGTTGATCGTCATCTCCACGCCGACGCACGTGCACTTTGAGCAGGCGAAGCAGGCCATCCTCGCGAAGAAGCACGTCGTGGTCGACAAGCCGCTGGTGATCACAGCAAGCGACGCGCAGGAGCTCGTCGACCTCGCGAAGCAGCACGGCGTGTTCTTTGCCGTGTTCCAGAACAGACGCTGGGACAGCGACTTCCTCACCGTGCGCTCTCTTATCGACGCGGGTACGCTGGGCGAGATCACCAAGTTCGAGTCGCACTTTGACCGCTACCGCCCAACTCTCAAGGGCTACTGGAAGGAAAAGGCCGAGCTCGGAGGCGGCGTGCTCTACGATCTGGGTGCCCACTTGGTCGACCAAGCGCTGCAGCTGTTTGGCGAACCGGATTCGGTAAGCGCGGACGTTCAGATTCAGCGCGAAGGTGCGGAGAACGACGACTACTTCCGCCTCGAGTTCAAGTACAACGCGCGACCGCAGCTGCAGGTGGTGCTCACGGCGGGCATGATGATCAAGGACCTCGGACCAAAGTACATCATTGAAGGCTCCAAAGGCAAGTTCGAGAAGTATGGCGAAGACATTCAGGAGCCGCAGCTCCGTGAAGGAAAGCGACCTGGCGACAGCGGATTCGGCTGCGAACCAGAATCCACGTACGGCAAGTTTGTGAGCGCCGATGGAGGAGAGGCGCAGGTCATCCCCAGCAAAACCGGAACGTACGAAGTGTACTACAACAACATCGCGGCGGCGATCCGCTCGGGCGAGAAGCTGCTCGTGAACCCGAGCGAAGTGGTGCCGCAGATCCGCATCCTCGAGGAAGCGAAGAAGACCGAGCGAGTGAACCGATTGTAAAGCTGGCGAATTTCCGCAGCCAGACCTCAAGCCTAATTCTTCCAAAGTGTATGGATCCTAACAATGCAAACACGCTCTTGCTCGTTCCCACCATTACGTATGGAATGCCACTGCTGTTTGTGTGCGAGTAGAGCGCCGTCGCTACGCTGCGTTATGTGTGTCGGGGAACAGTTGAAGGATGTCTCGTGCTTGAGTTGAGCACAGGAAGGGTGCAGATGATATTAGCGCAGTACTCGCTCTGTCTTAACTCGCAGATGATGTATGCTCCCATTGAGACGGAGCTCGCTGATCGACGTGGCGTTCAAGTCCCAAACAACGCCCTCAGAACAAGAACAAGAGTAAGAGTAAGAGCAAGAGTAAGAGCAAGAGCGGATGCCAAAGTTCTCGCTTATCAACACAAAGATGTCTCATTCACGCTCGCGATCTGGGGCGACC
>JAADVN010001118.1:0-10502 GCA_023335535.1 Globisporangium spinosum | reverse complement strand
CTCTCTCTCTCTCTCTCTCTTTCTCTTGCGTCTGTATGTGTGTGCGTGTGTGGGAACCGACAGCAAGACTTTCCGATCACGGCGACCGTGGACGTCACGTTCTTCCACGAGAAATGCAGCGGTCAGTGCTCTTATTTACTTGTGATTGTTTTGCGGGGCCGCGTGCTCACATGGCTCTGCTATTGTCCTCATCACCATTGCAGATGTGGCGATTGACGTAAGCGACTCCAAGGGCGTGAAGGACATCCTGATCAAGGAGGAGATCAAAGAGATCCCTTTTGGCGACGAAGGCTGCCGCCTCTTTGGCACGGTCACGTTCAAGAAAGTGGCGGGCGACATCATGTTCGCGCACGAGGGCTCGGTCAACATCTTCTCGTTCCACGAGTTCCTCAACTTCAACTCGTCGCACACCGTTAACTACCTCTACTTTGGCCCGAAGATCCCCAACATGGAGACGCCGCTCATCGACGTGACCAAGATCATCACCAACAACGGTACGCTTGTGTGGCGCTGGTGTATCTCGTACTTTATCATGTGCTATTGATATGTTATCAGGTCCATTAACGCTTTCTCTGAATGTCTTGCTGTTTACAGTGGCGACCTACAAGTATTTCGTCAACATTGTGCCGACCAAGTACATTTACCTGAACGGCAACTCGGTCACGACCTTCCAGTACTCGGTCACCGAGCACGAAACCAAGGTAAGCATCGCTTCTCAGACTCACGTGGCCGCTCGAATCAGGTAAACTGACCCATTTTTCTTCTCTTGTAGTCGCGAGAAAACGGCCAGATCAACTTCCCGGGCGTGATCTTCTCGTACGAGTTCTCACCGATTGCGGTCGAGTACGTGGAGTCCAAGCCGTCGTTCTTGCATTTCCTCACGAGCACCAGTGCGATCGTCGGTGGCGTGTTTGCTGTCGCGCGAATGATCGACAGCGCCATCTACAGCGTGTCCAAGAAGGTGGATTAGACAGTCAAGTGTGAGTTGTGCAGCGTGGCGTCCAAAGAATTCAGCGGAGAAGACAAAAGCAGCAGGAGCAGTAGTATTCAGTTGTGTAGAATTCAACAACAAACAACAACAGCAACGTCCGAGACGCTGCGCTTTTGTTCTCAGTCTTCTACCATCGATCTGCTGCAATGCTTGTTTGGCTCTAACGTAGTTTACACTCACTCCTTCGTTTTTACAGCATGCACAGGCTCTCTTTGCATCCGCTCTCTCTCTCTCTTGCTCAGACAATGCTGTCGACCGTCAAGTCCGTCGTCGTCTCGCTCGGTCGCTCGGCATCTTGCGCTACGTCCCCGACAAAGAGATCGTCCTTCAGCAGCGCGGCGAGCACCATCGCCTCGTGGCTCGGGAGCTCGTCCACCACGACCGCGATGTCGCTCATGATCTCCTCGGCGATGTTCTGCTTCTGGGCTTTCGAGTCGAACTCGATCGAGTAGAACGCCGCCGCCGTCTTCTCGACCACGCGCACCACGGCGTCGAGTGAGAGCATGCCCATGGTGTACAGGCGGAAGCTCGCGCCGATGTATGTGCGGAACATGGTGATGCCGTGCTTGTCACACTCTCGCCAGCGGTACGATTTGGATTTGGAAAGCGAAGGTCGCTGTGGTTTGGTGGTGGTCGTCGTCGTCGTCTGGGACTGTATCGGCTTTGGCAGTGTGTGGTTGCGGATCACATCGTGGATGAGCACGGCCGAGACAGCGTACAGCGAAGGGTTCTGCAGCAGCGCCTTGCCCAAGTCAATGTCGCCCTGGCCGTTGTCGCCCACGAAGATGAAGCGGTGCTCGGCAAAGATGCGCTTGAACCGCGTGAAGTTCTGTTGAAAGCAGACAAGACGGAGTTAGTTAAATGTACTGACGATGTACACGTAGAGCAATTTCATGACGCCATCATACCTTGAGCTTGCCTGATGCGATCCGCCGAGACCCCATCATGTTCGAGAGCCTGCCCATTAGTACTACACATATCCAACATGCATTCATATGAGCCCGACCACAACAAAGAATCCTGTTGTCCAGGAAAAAGCGGACTTACAGGTGAAGTTCGTGAACCCGCAGGCGCGTAGCTCCCTCGTCGAGCGGTTGCGCAGCATCTCGGGACGCGCCGTGAGGAACGTGATGCGCTGGTCCTTGATGAGCTTGCTTGCGCGCTTGAGCTGGTTCTCCTCGTCGTCCGTGTCGTCCGTGTCGTCGCTCTGGCGCTCCAGGTCCTTGTCCGTTAGCGAGAGACGCTGCACCTCGTGGACAAACTGGTGGACGCCCGGGTACACCGTCAGCTCCGGGTACCGTGTGTCGAAGAGCACGGACAGCAGCGTGTCGTCAATGTCGCTGCGTGTCATCAAGAGATATTAGTATGGGGGCAATAAGAAATAATCATCCAGCACGAGACTCACCAGACGAGCTTGATCGGCGCCGTAAAGTTGCCCGCGCGCTTGATCTCGAACGCCTGCACCTCAAAGTGCTCGAGGATGGCGTCCCGCACGCGCACCGAGCGGATACGGTAGTACACGAGGCGGAAAATGGACACCTGGCGCTCCACCTCGTTCTTGAGCGCGAGGCAGTTGAGCCCCTCCTTCGCGCAGAAGCACTGCTGGATGAACAGCGCGACGTCGTCAGTCGCCGCAAACTTCTGCAGCGACGCGATGATCGTCGCCAGCACCTTGGCGCTCAGCTCCTTCAGGTCGAGCTTCTTGCGGCAGAACTGCGTGAAGTGCTGCGCCTTGACCTCCGAGTTGAGCAGACGGTGCATGCCGATGACGTTGATGAACGCCTCGACCTCGCGCGACGACGCGCACTCGGCCAGCTCCGCGATCGTGTCCGTGTACAGCGGTACTTTGCCCGAGAAACGAATGCCTGCGGAGAGCAGTACCGAACGTACAGCGAACACCAGAGCGTTAAGCCGTTTGACACCACCTCACAGAGTACCACTATTTGCTATGATTTGCATCACAATGCATACGTACGCGCTTTGCGTCCATTAGCCAGCAGCGCCTCTTTCTCATCCCCGGACGCGGACAGCGGCGACAGGTGCAGTCGCGGCATCTTGAACGTCGAGCGCAGCAGCCGCAGCGGGTCCAGTCCGTGGCAGAGCAGCACGACGCAGATCAGCGCGATGAACGCCAGGAACAGGAACAGCAGCAGCAGCAGCTCCATCGCGAATCAATCGGCAGGCGAGCAAGGCGATTGCCACAGTCGTAAACTTCAGTCACTGGCGTACTGAGAAGAAGAGCTGAGTGAATGTCGCTGTCACTAGCGAGGGCTCAGATGATATGATAGGATAGGCGCTTGCCTGCAGGCTTTTGCTGGCGGCGGCTGCGAGAGAGAAAGCGAGCGGCGAAGAAGCTCTGCCTGCCTGCCGGCTGGTCAATGGGCTGCGCGAGAGAGTGCATGATGGGGTTTGGGAGATTCGTCTGAGTCTGAGTAGAACCTTTTCCGCCTGAGTCGAATTTGGGGATGTTTGAACAGGCGTCTGAGTCTGAGTTGCGCCTTTCCCATCTGAGTCGAAAAGCGGGTTCTGCTTGGAAATACAGTATGGCAAATCTGCGACGTGTGGCAGCAACCTCACCAAAATTGACAAGCAATGGACAAGTATGGCGACAACAAGTTGAGGAATAATAAATTGTTTCAAGGACACTGCCACTATCACTCGCGTCAACAGCGCTAGCATCGGTGCGACGCGGCGTTCCTTCTATACGATGTGATCGATTGGGTTGTTACTAGTGACTACGCTCAGCTTGCGCACCACCTGGCTCTTCGCACTCGTGTCGCGGCGCTCATGGAAGCCCTCAAGCAGTACCATCGCGTCCTGGTTCGTCGGCAGCTTGTCGACGATGAACGAGATGTCGGACATCACCTGCTTGGTCATGCTGCGCTTCTGCGCCTCTGACGCGAAGGTGGTCGACGAGAGGTCCGAGATCGTGAATCGGATGATGCGACCCACGGCTTCGACGCTGAGGATACCGCGCGCGAACAGCTGGAATGCCGCGGTCACGTACGACTCGAAGACGCCAATTCCAAAGTCCTCGCACTCGTTGAGCCGGTGCGAGATGTCGATAGAGCTACTGCTGCTGCTTGTGCCACTGGTGTTGGTAGTTGTTTTGCTCCTCTTGTTGGTCTCTTGGATCACGTCGTGGATGAGCACGGCAGCCATCGGATAGGCTTGCGAATCAGTCAGCAGCGCTTTTGCAAGATCAATGTCGTTCTGCGCATTGTCACCGACAAAGACGAACTGGAACTCGGCAAAGAGGCGGACGAGGCACTTGATGCGCTGTAGTCAATAGTTTCAGAGATCAAATCAAACAGACAAACGTGAGCAACTATTGGCAGTGGTGGTAGAACACTCGAAGAGATCTGACTGCGCACGATGATACCTCAATCTTGCTGGACATGACCCACTTAGAGCCAAAGACATTCACCAAATTGCCTGTCAGCACTAAATGGAATCAACGAGACACACGCAGTGAAAATGATCAGCCACAACGCATCACCACCATCCGTACCATACTTCCCTTGTCGCTACAGCACAGTCAGCAAACCAACCTGTGGCGGGCGCGAAGCCGCTCTGCCGCAGCACGTCTCGAATTTGATTCTTCAGCGCTTCAGGTCGGTCTGTGAGGAAACACTGACGCTGGTGGACGCTTGCCACAAACTTGTCCCACTCGGACGTGGGTCGGTTGTCCGCAGTTCTCTGGTACGAGGACGAGCGCAGCACCTCTGCTGTAAACTGTCGCGCGCCAGGGTAGATGGTGTATTCCGGAAAGCGCGAGTCGGATGCGGCGGCGTAGATCGTGTCGTCGATGTCTCTATGCACGCAGCAGCAGATCAGCATTAAACTCGCACGCTCTTTCACAAACCCCATGCTGCCTCTCGCACATGCACACGTACGAGATGAGCTTGACTGGCGCGACGAAAGTGCCCGAGTCCTTCACTCTCTGAGCCTGTGTGTCGAAATGCGTCAAGATCTCCTCGCGCACCTTCTTGTTCTGGATGCTGGAGAACACGAGGTCATAGAGTGACACGAGCTGCTCGACCTCCATCTTGAGCGCCGTGCATGCCTTCGCTGGCTTGGCGCACAGACACTCCTGCACGAATTTCGCGACCTGCTGGTTCGACACGTGCTTCTCTAATGCGCACACGATTCGCGCGAGGCTCTTGACTGTGAGCGACGAGAGCTGGTACCGATCGCGACAGAGCTGGATAAAGCGCTGCGCTTTTGCAGTAGTGTCGAGCAGTAGATCTATGTCCAAAGCCAGCAGCGCGCTCTCCAGCTCCTGTGGGCTCTTGCAGTCTGCCAGTGCGCCAATCATTTCGGAGTACGACAGGTACGAGTCTGGCAAAATACACAAGCGACAGCATTAACAAGGTGTACGATGGATGGCATTTATGATGAAGAGGCAGCCACACCTTGGTGGTTTGTGAACAGTGACTCACTCTCCGCTGTGTGGCAGTTCGCGTACTGGAAGCACGATACAGGACACGCCGACGGCGCGACGCGGATGAACTCTGGGCCGAGGTAGCAGCGCACATAGAACAGAGCCACCACAGCCACGATTAACGCTGCGAAGAGCCACATCATCATCCTGTGCAGCCGAACTGTATGCCACAGACACAGAGCAGATAGAGTCGCAGGCTGATGCAAATGCAGCAGCAAATCCGAGTGGATGCAGAATAAAAGGGGAGGGACCAAAGGGCTCACCAGCTCTTTCTCGTTTTTGCTTTTGCTTTTGGCGCGACCGACGACCAGTTGACAAGCCTCGACTAAGCGTGACTGGCGGTGCGCAGCAAATAAGAAAAAAACGACCACTCGGTGTGCCTGCCTATAGACGCACAAGGAGGCAGAACGCACCATGCAGCTTCTGCCGCCGCAGCCGACGCAGAAGAGAGAGAGCACCATCACATGGCCACTTCACTTTCCTGACTCTTCCAGCCTGTCCAATCGTGACACACGACACTAATCAGATCAGATCGGATCGGACCATTTCAGGCATCAGATATGAATCAGAAAAGCCAACAAGAGTTCAGCGGGTCGGGTTTGTGTGCCATTCAAAAAACCATTGAAGTCTAAAACCCACCTCCGTTCACTGGTGTGGCAATGGTGTGGCAACGAACGCAATGCAATCAAAGTGAACACCATTCAAAGCCGCCAATTTGCCAACGACAGCAACAAGAATGGTGCGAGTGCTCGCGTCCGTCGTGCGCGTGCCGCTGGCGCTGATGGCGCAGCAGCAGCGTCGCCAGCTCCCTGCGGTTACTCAGGCGCTTTTCACGCATGTTACTAGCAGCAGTGGCTCTGCGCGCCGCTTCAGCTCCAGCGACGACTGCAAGGACAAGATCCTGGACCAGGCGCGCAAGTGGCAGCGCCAGAAGCCCGAGGAGAAAGCGCACAACGTGGTGTCGGTGCAGATCGACCGCTCGGCACTCAAGCAGCCGGGCGCGTACCCGGGTCGCATCGCCAGCGAGGAGATGGTCAACAAGAAGTCCAAGGAGAACGACCTGGTGCAGATGATCCGCACGATGATCGAAGTGAAAGGACCGCTCACGGTCTCCGAGTTCATGCAGCGCGTACGTGCTTTTTGTGCTCGGCTTCTCATGATACCACGGTCTCATAAAACTAATAGACCGAGTTGCTGCTCTACAGGCGCTGAGTCACCCGCAGCACGGATACTACATGAAGAAGGACGTGTTCGGCACGAAAGGCGACTTCACCACTGCGCCAGAGATCAGCCAGATGTTTGGCGAGTTGATCGGCATTTGGTGCGTCGCGACGTGGCAACAGATGGGCATGCCGGCCGCCACCAAGATCGTGGAGATGGGGCCAGGGCGAGGCAGCCTCATGAGCGACTTTCTGCGCGCCGCCAAGTCCTTCCCGCCGTTCTACCAGGCGCTGGAGATCCACATGGTCGAGATTAGTCCAGGTACGGCTTTGTTTCTTTCACTGGTTGTACCCATTCATAGACCGCTACATGAGATTCTTACAATGTATCTACTGTGTTGATACTTTTGTAGCTCTTCGAAAGATCCAGCAGGAGAACCTGAACTGCCAGCCGATCGGTGAGAAGGAGACCGCGGCGAACAAGATGCAGATCCCAGACGGACCGACGGTCCAGTGGCACCAAGACTTTGGCAACGTGCCTCACGGTCCAAGCCTCATGATTGCGCAAGTAAGCTCTACATCTTGTAAGCTTTTGTTCTTCTTGGTTATCACAAATGCTAACTCTGCGGTGCTATTTTTTCACCCATTCCAGGAACTCTTTGATGCGCTGCCGGTGCACCAATTCGAGTACACGTCCAAGTAAGTATTGCGAGACACAGGACTCCCTACCTCCTTTCTATCACAGTGCTAATGTAATCCTCGCTTCTATGAACGTTTCTGTATTGGTCACATTAGAGGCTGGTGCGAGCGCCTCGTGGATGTGGACTATGAAGACGGCGAGGACCATTTCCGCTTCGTGCTCTCTCCAGGCCCGACCCCTGCGACGCGCGTGTATATTGGTCGCCAAAAGGTGTTCGACCCGAATGCAATTCCGACCCAGGCGCCGTCTCCTACATCGGACCCAATGCTGATCGGCGACACCGAGCACGTGGACCACATCAAGCGCCTGGACATCCACGACGGCTCGAGCCCAATCACCACGGCGAACGCGCAGGTCGGCGACCGCATCGAGGTGTCGCCCATGGGCATCGCGCTGGCGCAGGACATCGCCAAGCGCGTCTCGCAGTTTGGTGGCGGCGCGCTGATCATCGACTACGGCCACGACCACCCGTCGGAGCTCAGTCTGCGCGGCATCAAGAGCCACGAGTTCGTGAGCGTGCTGCGCGAGCCTGGCGACGTCGATCTCGTGAGTCGTGCTATGCACATTGATGATGATGCTGATGATACCAATCAGACACTAACAAAAGATCTTCTTCGATGACAATATTCCACAGAGTATCGATGTGGACTTTGCGACGCTGCGCCGATACGCGACGTCGGAGGCGAACGTGCAGGGCTTTGGTCCGATCGGTCAAGGCGCGTTCCTCAAGAACATGGGCATCGAGCACCGACTGGCGGCGCTTTTGCAGAACTGCGAGTCGGAGGAGGTGCAGGAGGAGCTCTTCTCCGCCTACGAGCGCCTGGTGGAGCCCGACCAGATGGGCTCGATCTTCAAGGCGATGGCGCTGACGCACACGGACATCGGCCAGCCTGTGGGCTTCGAAGATGCACCGCAAGCCACTCAGGAAGAAGAACAGTAAATAGACCACGCAGCTTTGCTCCATTGCGTTCATGATGTTTAAATGGGAAGGATTGACAACTAAGACAGAAACACTTCAGTCTATCCATTCACGTTGTCAGAAGCATGCATCATGCATAGCAAAGACTGCATGAGACAAATAGAAAAGAAATCAAAACTCGTGTCCATTGTTACTGGTCTGTTTTGTGTTGTTGTGGATTGCACCGAACAAGAACTTGTAATTTATAGTTTACGAATCACAAAGTAAATCTACTGGCGTCTCAAGTAGGCAGCCAGTGGACCGTGGTTCGGCATGTACTTCTCGTGGTTGCCGTCAAGGGCGAGCGAGCCGTCCGCGCGCATGGCGGCGTACACCTCACGCTCGTACTTGGTGAAACCCCACTTCTTGGATCCCAACACCTTCTGGCGACCTGGAAATTTGAACTTGGCACGACGAAGAGCCTCGACGACCGCTGGGCCGAACTGGTCCTTGGAGCGCACCGAAATAATTGGCTGGCCAATCGCCACACGGGCGGCAACACCCGCTGGCTTACCGTAAGCGTGACGCATACCGGTCTGCAGTCTATCGGCACCGGCGCACGAAAGCATCTTGTTGATACGCAGCACCTGGAATGGGTGGCAACGGATGCGCATGTGGAAGTTGTCCTTGCCAGCGTGCTTGGTCAGGTATCTGTTCGCGGCAATACGGGCGGCTTCGAGGGCTTCCGACGAAAGCTGCTCCTTCTCGTCCGACACCAAGTGGGCAACGAATGGGAAGGTGTCGACCGACGCCTTCTTGTTGCCGACATCGTAGATGCGGATCTTCGGGTCTGGCACACCACGGCAGAAACGCGACTTGATGAACGGCTTCTTGTTCTGGAAACGGTAACACTTAGCTGGACGGCGACCCATGATGAACGATTCTTGTCAAATTGTGCAATGAGCGCTCGTGAGGCGCGCGTGTGGAGAGCTGCTCGCCAGTCATGGCCGCAAGGGATGAGCACGACAGGGACGAGGTTTTTCACGGCTTGTTCGAAGGTTTTTAGATGCCAGCAGTTTTTACGACGGTTTTCACGACTTTTTACGAAATGTGAGTGATGGTTGATTACGGCATCACTGAGGTTTATAGGAACACTCTAGGAACGATATGATTGGCCAAATTTAGTTTTCTGATATAGATCGCGTATTTCTAGGATGAACCCAGGAAGAGCCCAGTTTATGAACAATATCAGGTTGCTAAAACATCGATACGTCAGAGCTCATCTTGTCGGTGATTGGACAGAGTTTTATAAACTCTTTTGTGCAATTATGCAGTTCGAGAGACTTGGTCCGCCGGACAGTTGGGTCAAGAATCCGAGCCAAACACGTACAAATAGCTCGGACATTTGGGTTAAACCTTTGGTTCCTGAAGCTTTCAGCTCGGACGCAATCTTGGAGATGGGAGGATCGAACCAAAATTGAGACAGACAAGAGGAGCAATCAATGGCGCGAGTGGCAGCATTTGCGGTTCAACGTGAGCTGTCCTATCTCATTCGTATTCATGTACGCTGAACTAATTGATGATGATGATGATGCAAAGGAAGCTCGATTTCTGTTCGCTCTATCGAGGGTTCTCTACCGACCGACATCGCTGCCCCTGCTCTAAAAGCCCCAGGTTGTTTGCCTGATGGGCTTCTATGACTTGGTGGTGGTTGGCTGGCTGCGACTTGGAAGAGAGGAGAAAGAGAGATAAAGAGGGTTGCTGGATGATGCGTTGCTTTCACCGCTTGACCCGAGTCGGAGCGGGAGCGATCGCGGCCTCGCACAAGGAATCAAGAGGCAGAACGAGAGAGCCTTGGCCCCAATGCTGCTACTCCATCCTCTTCACTGCGCTGCAAAACGCTTTCACCACAAACAACGAGGCACCGTAGTGCGGCGTCGTCGTCCAACGACGCCCGATCTATCGTCCTGCCTGCAAAGAGATAAAATTAAGACACACAACATCAAATGGCAGTAAACAAGAAAGTAAACCCGCGTGCACTTACCCATCATGATGGAGCGTTGCTCGACGATCAAAAAATGACAACCGCCCAGGAAGGCTCAGCTTGTTCTGACGCCACGCACTCTATTCTACTGTCCTCAGCCAATACCAGCTCAAGGCCACTCGAGGCGCCGTACGTAGACGGCGTCACATTCAGGTGGGGCTTGGTGGGGCTTGGACTCCGAGCGCCGGAAGAGCCACTCTGCTTGTTGGTCCAAGAGTGCCGCGGGGCTGAGTATCTAGCACAAATGAAAGTCACAGAGGTTGGT
>JAADVN010001117.1:0-10506 GCA_023335535.1 Globisporangium spinosum | reverse complement strand
TATATTCGTATATCACGGTGTAGTTTATAGACGAAGTACTGTACTGTAATTGAGGATGCCAGTCGGTATACAAATGGTGCAAATATATCCGGAATATTGACTAAAAATACTCAAATAGGGATTTCAAAAGCAAAAAAATCAGGTTGACATGTGACTCATGCTCAAGGTCGGAATCAAAATCCTGCCTGGTAGGAACGCTGAGCGAGTATTGAGGCTGGCGAGGACCTACTCGTGGTCGCAGAGGTCGACGGCGTTGGCCGTCGGGTGCCTGTAAATCAAGTGTAAGCTACTAACACACAACCTTACACACTCCTGAGTATTCCCAGCTGAAATCTCTCAATTCTAAAGACTTGTACAACTGGGCTTCTGTGTGCACCCACCCTCAATCTATTCTGTTCCCGAATATGCACCCACGCCTGTATACAAGGCACAACCTCCCTCGAATGATCTCCAATCAGACCAACTGATTTGTTGTGCGATTGTATCCCAGGTACCTCGAACAAGTGCCGCTTGTTCATACTCAGTGCATTCAGACTAGACAACAGGATCGTCGACACAGCCCGACAGCCGAGAACGGCAACCAACCATCAACCACAAAAGCTCAAAACAAATCTTGCTTAATATACTAGCTGGATATTCAATATCCACTGCAGTATACTGTAGTATACATGTAGTAACCGGCTGTTTGGCAAAATCGAAGCAACTCTGCTCACAACAATCAGTCCCTTCAGCAAATCATTGAGTCCCACTCTCGAGGCTTCCTGGTTTGAAGGCCATTGGCTTCCAGGAGGTACAGAAAACTCCACTTTCCATTCGCGCCATGCTTATGCTTCAACTCTGCACAAAGCAAGTCATTCGTCAATTTCCCTCCAGACGCACAAACACACCACACCCACCAGGCACACAGCACACACACACACACACGCCTGCAATACAATGGCAGCACGGATTTCCACTCGCGTCGCGACGGTGGACGATGACGCCGAGCGCCTGCAGCAGATCGTCGCCACGGCGTTCTCGTCCGACAAGAACTGGTTCAATCAGGCCGACATCGCCAAGGACGAGCGCATCTCGACCGAAGAGCTTCGCGCGATCATCAAGGCGGGACTGGACCCGGTCCTGGTCGCCGAGGTCGACGGCGTGGTCGCCGGCTGCCTGCTGATCCAATGTAAGTCAGCCAGTCAACCTCCAGAGTATTGCTATTCAGTGATTATTGATTGATCAATCGACATCGTCTCATTCGGATGTCACTGTACGTTGCATGCTACAGATTGCCGCAACCACCCCGAGATGAACCTCCCTGAAGACGCCACGATCTTCGGGATGCTCGCGGTGCACCACGAGTACGGCTCCATGGGCCTCGGCGGAAGACTCGCGCGCACGGCGCTGGCACTAGCGGTGCGCAACGGCTGTCGGAAAGGACTGATCTTCGTTCTCAACAAGCGCAAGGATCTGCAGGAGAACTACCAGCGCAAGGGCTTCAAGTGGAACGGCGCAAAGCGCGAGTTCAAAGTCACGGCGGGCGAGATCCTGCAGCCGGATGTCTGGTACATGGTCTACGAGCGCGACTTTACGTGGCTCGAAGTGCTGTTAGTGAAGACCGGCGTGCTCGACTACTGGTACTTTTAATGCATGCATGGGCTGGTTGGTTGCGCTGCCTTCCAGCTATTCATCCAGCAAGAGCGAATGTTTGTATCGACATGTGTATCCATTCATATTTACCACCCAAAGGTCTGTGTCGGCGCAGCATTCGCGCGCCGCACACAGCCACCATCAACCAGGTCAAGGTCGACACGCAGCAGATGGAGCGCGGTAATCGCAGGACCGAAGTTGTTGTCGACGAATGCATGCACGCTGCATCCTATTAGCACGCCAGAGCCAAGCTCATTGCACTCAGCTCAGTGATTGCCGACGTGCAGCTCGTGCAGCTCGTCCAAGCTCTCTTGGTTTCCCTCGCTGCCAACAGTTCAATCCGCTAATCAGAAATCCTTTCAGGGAAATCATCGAGTCCTACTCTTGGTGACCTCCAAGTGTCCCCTCCTGATGGCGTAACCTCCTTCCCTTCCCTCCCTCTCTCCCAAACTTTCCTTCATAGCACCAGTCAGTCTTCGATTTCCCTCCAGTCGCGCACACGAGTACCCCCACAGTCATCAATACCAGCACCCCGTACGAGCTTGCAAGTCTCTCCCTCCACTCGCCTCGCGACTGTAGACGATGCCGAGTGCCTCCAGAAGATCGTCTGCGCAGTGTACTCGTCCGACAAGAACAGGACCAACCAGAGCACCATCATCATCGACGAGCGGGTCACGACCGAGGAGCTCCGAGCAAGCATCAAGGCGGGAGTAGACCCACTTGTGGTCGCCGAGGTCGATGGCGCGCTCGCTGGATGCCTGCAGATCCAACGTACGTTGCGGATCCTTACAAACAGCATATCTTCAGTTTTATCTCCACCTGACAACACATCTAACCACTGTCATGTTGTACATTGAATTCACTACAGACTCCGGCGATCATCCCGACCTGAACCTCCCCCAGGACGCAGGGATGCTCGCTGTACACCACGAGTACGGCTCCATGGGCATCGGCGGAAGACTCGCGCGCACGGCACTGGCGCTCGCGGTGCGTCAAGGCTGCCGGAAAGGACTGATCGTCGTGCTCAACAAGCGCAAGGACCTGCAGCGGATATACGAGCGCAACGGCTTCAAGTGGAACGGCGAGAAGCGCGAGTTCAGAGTCGCGTCGGGAAAAGTGCTGCAGCCGGATGTCTGGTACCTGGTGTACGAGCGAGACATCTCGCTGTTCGAGGTCAGCTTGATTCGACTCGGCGTGCTCGACTTCTGGGTATTTTAACAACCGGTATCCGCCTTTCATTGCATGAGTTCGAGCACGAGACTAGAGGTTATGTATCAATCAACGTGTATCAATTCATATTCACCGTCCATAAGTCGTACGAAGGAAACGAATGCGATCTTTATCTGGTCTTTTGTGAATGTGGGTGGGTGAAGTAGGAGGACCGGCGAAGCCTACAGCTCAGCTCCGACCCGCAGTTCCTACCAACAACCAACCTACCTCAGTGCAGTCAGCGGTTGGCTCTGAAGCAAGCGAGCTTGCCAGCTACACCTGACACATCAGCATCCACCTACTTAGTAGCTTCGGCCCCAGAGGATCCAGCACTTGGCAGGCTTGCCGCTGACGAAGCACTTAAGGTCGCTCTCGACCGAGTTCTCGTTGTGCTCGAACGGGATGCAGAGCGTCTTGGCCGCGGCACTAGTCGCCGTGTTCTCGGCCTCTTCGGCCAGGCCCATGAGCGCGAGCGACTCCTCGCGACTCTTGGTCTTCACGGTCTCCTCCCACTCGGTCTCGTTACAGAATGGCGTGAGCACCATGCAGCTCTCCTGGAGCGCTGGCACAAAGTCCTTCCACTCAGTCACCTTCTTGATGCGGCTGTCGCGCTCGGCACGCGCGCGCACGAGCATGTCGTGCTGGATCTGCTCCAACAGCGCTGGGATCTTGGTCGTGAGCTCCGCGACTGGGATGTCCACCTTCTCGCCGTTGTCACGACGCACGACGCGCACCTGTTGCTTCGCGATATCCTTTGGTCCGAGCTCGAAGCGAAGTGGCACGCCCTTGAGCTCCCAGTGGTTGTACTTCCAGCCTGGGGTGTACACGCGGCGCGAGTCCACTTCGATGCGCACGCCAGCGCTGAGCAGCAGCTTGCAGATCTCGTCCGCCTTGCTGAAGATCTCGTCCACCTCATCTTTGTCCTTGAATGGGATTGGCACGATGATCGCCTGGATCGGCGCCACGCGTGGTGGGAGCACGAGGCCCTTGTCGTCACCGTGGATCATGATCATCACACCGAGCGAGCGCGTCGTGAAGCCCCACGAGTTCTGGTATGGGATCAGCTTCTTGCCGTCTTCGTATTCGGCCGAGATCCCGAACATCTTGCCAAAGTTCTGGCCCAGGTGGTGCGACGTCGCGGCCTGGATGCCACGACCAGTGGCAGGAATGAAGCCCTCAATGGTCGTGGTGTAGTCCGCACCGGCAAACTTCTCCTTCTCCGACTTGACGCCCTTGATCATCGGCACCGCGAGCAGCTCTTCGTAGGCACCGGCGTAAAAGTCCAGGATCTGACGCACTTCCGTGTCGGCCTCCTCCTTGGTCGCGTGCGCTGTGTGGCCCTCCTGCCACAGGAACTCACGCGTACGGATGAATGGCGTTGGGTTCTTGAACTCCCAGCGCACGACGTTGTTCCACTGGTTGAGCTTGAGCGGCAAGTCGCGGTGGCTGCGGATCCAGTTCTTGAACGCCGGGTACATGATGGTCTCCGAGGTCGGACGAATCGCGATCGGCTCCTTGAGGTCCGAGTCGCCCGACTTGGTCACCCACGCGACCTCCGGCGCGAAACCTTCCAAGTGGTCCTTCTCCTTCTGCAGCTTCTCGCTCGACACGAAGATCGGGAAGTAGCAGTTCTTCACGCCGATCGACTTGAAACGCGTGTCTAGGTACGCGACAACCTTCTCCCAGATCTCGTACGAGTACGGACGCAGGATGTAGCAGCCCGAGATGTCGTAGTAGTCGATCATGCCCGACTTGGTGATGATCTCCGTGTACCAGTCGGCAAAGTTGTCCGCCTTGGTGACCGACACGCCCTCGTTCAACTTCTGCTCCTGCTTCTTGGCCTGTGGCGTGGCCGCAGCCTTTGGCGCCTTCGCGACCTTGGCCACTGGCGCAGCCGCTGGCACCGCCGCGCTGAAGTCCACGATCACTGGCTCGTGCTTGTAGTGCTTGACGAACTTGAGCAGCGCCTCTGGGGTCAGCGAGTACGTCACGTCGTTGCGCAAAGGGTGGCAGTGCACTGCCTTGGCGTCCAGGAGCGCCTTGTCGAGCACGAGACGCACCTCGGTCTTCTCGTCGTGCATGACGCAGAGCGGCGAGACCGAGCCCTTCTGGACCTTGAGGATGCTCTCGAGCACGTCCTCGCCGGCGAAGCGCAGGTTGTACTTTTTGCCGATGCCCGCCGCGCTCAGCTTGTTCGCGAGCAGCTTGGTGTCCACCGTCGTGCTCACAGCCGCGGACACGAGGAAGAGCCCTTCCTTCTTGTCCTTGAACACGAGGTTCTTCGTGGCCGCGCCTTCGAGGTGGCCCAGCTCCGCGATGACGTCCTCCACCGTCGGCAACTCGCGGTGCTCACGACGCTCGTACTCGATCGTCAGCGCCTGCAGCGCCGCGACCACCTGCTCTTCCGCCATCGTTATCTGTCTGTCTGGAGCTCTTCGCCTGCAGCTCTTCTTGTGTGGTTGATCCACGTGCGCTTCACGCCACAGAATCGATTCTCCCCAAACCGAAAAGCTGAACGGAAAGGCAAGCCAGACCAAAAAATTGAAAGAAGTGGGTTGGGAAAGCACGGGTTGACGGTCCAGTGAGATCAGATTTCAACCCGTTTAGAGGACCATGGGCCGTTTTACATACAAATATTAGCATACCTAGACTTTAGGTACGGTTCTGATGTAAACGGGTTTGTGGATAGTTGAACCCAACCCGTGTCGAGTTTTTTCTGTGGAAAGCTCCCTCGTTGACACAAGAGCTTTCCTATGGAGCAAAGCAAGTGGAAAAAAGATCGCACACTATCTACAAGAAACTCCACGCGAGCAAGGCAAGCACATTGACGAAAGCATGCGCGGCTCTTACTCTCTCGCTCTGATGCTGATGCTGGCGTTGGGTGCGGCCGTCACTGCCGCGCAAGAAGAAGCCCAGGGAGACGCTCCGAAAGTCCAAGGCGCGGTCGTCCTGGAGCCGGAGCTGTCCGAGTGTCCCGCGCACTTCCTGCGCGACTACCGCCCGGTGTGCGCCTCGGACGGCAAGCTGTACGCGAACGTGAGCATCTTCAAGTACCACCAGTGTCGCGCGGAGAAGCTTCACAGAGTCGCGCTGACGCTGAAGGACATGGACTTTTGCGAGGAGCGACGTCGAGAGCTCTAAATCCGCATGAGCCGCGATGCCTGCGCTGCGGTACCTGTTCTCGACTGGTGACGTGGCGTTGGTGTGGAGATCAAGTGTGTGCTGAAGCTTAGCACCGCTTCGAAGTTGATGCGTACAGACAGACGCAGTGTGTGGTTGTGCGTACGTAGCACACACGCAGCCATCGTCGTCATCACTGTTGTTTGTTCATCTCACCCTCTCTTGGGTTCACGCCGTCATTTCCACGTGTCGTTTCCAGTTGCTTGTGCAGCCATTGCGTTCTTAACCGTGCGAATGCGTTCCATTGTTGAGTTCTTAACGAGCGAAACCACCACCGAATCTCCTTTTGTGCCCCTGTGGGGGTTCTCGTCTCCTTGAAGTTTCATCCCCGCATTGCCTTGTTCGTGCAGTCAATATCGATGAAGAGAGGTTCTGGTGGCCCAGAACCTCTCTTCACCGATATTGAGCCACTTCCTATCACCTTACAGAGGTGCAACACGTCGGCTTCTGCGAGAAATCGCGGCGTGACGGTAGAGTCAACACAAAGAGCTCCTCCGACGAAGATCCATCCATGCGCGCGCGTTGAAGGAGCTCTTCAGTCTGCAACTCGCGCCTTCCGCCGCACAAGCCAGCCACATCCACACAGTCTCGGTCCGCCCGCCACCTTCAGCCTACGCCAACATGCTCCCTGCCACCGCCCGCAAGCTCATCAAGCCGCAGAGCGCCAAGCTCGCGTCGCGCTCGTTCGCGATCAGCGCGCACCTGGACGACTCGGAATACACGCACTTCTCGCTCAAGCTCACAGACGAGCAGCGCGAGTTCCAGCAGCTCGCGCGCAAGTTCGCCCGCGAGGAGATGATCCCGAAGGAGAAGTACTACGACACCACCATGGAGTACCCACAGGAGATCTTCGCCAAGGCCTGGGAGCTCGGTCTCGTCAATACGCACGTGCCAGAGGTGAGTGCGCATGAACATTGCGTTGCGTTAATCTGGGTCGTAAGTGTATCCATTAGACATGTGGAATACGAGGCTGACTTTGTACTGTGTGCATGTATGTATCACGGATAGAAATTCGGCGGTCTCGGTCTGGGCTCGCTTGACGGTTGCATCATCGGCGAAGAACTCGCGTACGGCTGCACGGGCATGGCCACCGCGATGGAAGCGAACGGTCTCGCCACGGCGCCGCTGCTTGTTGCCGGTAACGACAATCAGAACAAAAAGTACTTGGGCCGCCTCGTGGAGGAGCCTGTGCAGGCCGCGTACTGCGTGACCGAGCCAGGCGCCGGTTCGGATGTCGCTGGTGCCAAGACCACGGCGGTCAAGAAGGGCAACAAGTGGGTCATCAACGGTTCCAAGATGTGGATCACGAATGGCGGTGTCGCCAAGTGGTTCTTCGTGCTCGCCAAGACGGACGCGACCGCCAAGGCCGGCTCGGCATTCACGGGTTTCATCGTGGACGCGGACTCGCCAGGTATCACGGTCGGCCGCAAGGAGATCAATATCGGCCAGCGCTGCTCAGACACGCGCGGTATCACGTTCGAGGACGTCGAAGTGCCGGAGGAGAACGTGCTCGGCGCGCCGGGCTACGGCTTCAAGATCGCGATGCAGGCGTTCGACATCACGCGTCCGCCAGTGGCGATCGGCGCCGTGGGTCTCGCGCGTCGCGCGTTCGACGAGGCGCGCAAGTACGCTCTGGAGCGCAAGACCATGGGCGTGCCGATCGCGAACCACCAGGCGATTGCGTTCATCCTCGCGGACATGGCCACGGGCATCGAGGCCGGCCGCTCGTTGACCTACAAGGCCGCGTACGAGATCGACTGCGGTCGCAAGAACACCATGTACGCGTCGATGGCCAAGCGCTTCGCGGGCGACCACGCCAACCAGTGCACGACCGACGCGATCCAGGTATTCGGAGGCGCGGGCTTCAACACCGAGTACCCGGTTGAGAAGCTCTTCCGTGACGCCAAGATCTACCAGATCTACGAAGGCACGTCGCAGATCCAGCGCATGATCATCGCCAAGGAGATCTTCTCGCGCCAGAACCTTGACCCGTAAGCGTCTGGCTTTGTTGTTGTCGCTTATCTAAATGCAGCAAACCAAATGCAGGTACAGTGTAGCAAGCAAGACTGCGTTTATCATTCATTAAGTAAGAAGAAAGTCACGAAGAAAACATATACCACAAAGAAAGTACTGTTCCAAAAAGTCAATCCATGCAACCGTTTGGAGCTCACCATGGTGAGCTCATTCTGATTGGGTTCATGCCGACCAGAACGTGTTGCAAGGGAGAGAACAGGCAGTTGGGACGCGGCAGCCAAAGCAGCGGTGCATGCGAGCTTGCCGAGGGCCCGCTCTCGCTCGTTCTCAGTCGAACATTCGCAACAACGAAGCAACACAGTGACAATGGACCAAGAGGCAGATGCCGTGGCGCGGATCAACGCCGCCGTCCGCGCTCTCGACATGAAGCGCGTGCGCGAGCACTTCTCGGAGATCGCAGAACGTGAAGACGATTCGGATCCCGACTCGCGCGTGTATCTCTGCGAGTGCTCAGAGGACGACTGGAAAGGGTTTTTGCTGGCGAGTGAGACGACGACCAAGCATCTTGAGCTGGAGTTCGATCCGCAGAATCTGGCGTGGGAGGACAACAAGCTCTACGTGGTCGAATGCTCAAGCTCGATCCAGTCGAAATTCTCTCGCAGACTGGAAGAAGTGGTGGCAAGCGCGACTGGAACCAACTTCCACGATCTGCAGTCTCGAGGAGCCACGTTTGTGGATCTGCCTGGGCTTCCGAGGCTCAAGCCGAGCTTCAGCTTTGGTCCCGCTCAGGAGGTTCAAGCTCTCGGTGCTGAGCTCCCAAGCGGACTACAAGACTGGGAGCAGTACCACACGGTCAAGGGCGAAGTGGGCGTGCACCGTACCTGGAAGGAGCTTGACCGATGCGCGCAGGCGTGGCAGGACTTTCCAGGCGTGAAGTACGTGTTGTGTGTCCGTCTGTTGCCGTCACCATCGAGCAAGAAGAAGTGCGAGTACAAGTTCCACACCATCAACCGCAAGTCCCCGGACGTCGCGGTCGTGCCGCAGCTACCGCCAGTGGACCCGATGCCGATCGATGGTCCTGCGACGTACGTGACATTCGATCCGCACCACTTGCTGGGGTTATCGCCGGTTGCGAAGCTGCCGGAAGGGTTCAGCTCGCAGATCACGATTGATTTGTACGGGATTGTACAAGCGCTTGAGCAGGGAGAGCAGCAGACTCAGCTGTAGGAGTATCGTATGATCACAGGCCGAGTGGGCTCGCGCGTGTTCGTTGACACTGAAGAAGCGTCATTTGTGTCCCCTCTTTTTGCTTGTCTGATCCCAGTTGTTTGGGTTTCATAGTTAACTGATTCAAAGCGCCATTGACGAGAAACCGAATCGACTCTACGCTTTTGGACCATTGTTTGCGGCAAATTGACACCCTGGAGTTGTGGATCTGTTCATATTTTCTTGTAATACTTCCGAAAGTAGAGAGCTCTCTGGGTTGCACCTGATTTGGACTTCAAATTTCGCAAGGGCGACAACAAAGAGCGAGATTCGCATACTCGATTTCGTTTGTTGGCATGCAAACTAGTTTGATTCCTGCAAATTCGAAATCGAAGGCCCGCCTACGCCCCTCCAGTATCTGACACCAATGCAGTAGACCATGTGAAAAGCATGGAGGAGCAACTAATAACTGACACCAAGCGATGCCTACTTTCATACTTCGAGTTTCGATTTTGAGATCACCGGGGTATTATAGTACAGACAATACTCTCAAATTGATACACGAAAATGACACTAAAACGAAATTATTTTTTGAAGGTCTTGACACATATAAAGAGATCAACTTTTGCAGGATAAAAGTACCATGATAGTCACCATAGTTGCACCCAGACGGCGCGTCGCCCACAACAAAAAATTGCATATTCACGACAAACAGGCACTCGCATCTGATTCAGAAGGGGGTCTACCTCGAGAACCCTCCCAACGGGCACAACAAATCCGCCAAAGTCCTGCTGGCAAGATTGGCTTTTGCGCACACGTTCACACACGCACGCGCGTGAAAAACCCACAGCACAAGCAAGTATCATAGAATTAGCTTAGTTGGATGTGGTCGACTCCCTCAACGAGTTCGAAGATGCCATCAGCGAGGATGCCTGTGTGCCGCCAACAATTTGCGATTGTGGTCTTTGTGACCAACTCTTAGGCATCTTTCACCCATCGCATTGCCTCTAGCACGTTAACGTGCCGCAACCTCTCTATCTCTCGCTCCATGCCATCTTTGCTGGTCTCAGACACGCGCACCAGCAGAGCGCCGAACCTGTCGATCACGTAGCGGTTCTGCGGTTGGCTGGTCTTCTCCTTGAACTGCCGGATGTAAGAGGGCGCTGTGTAACGGGATACACACGGTGGTTTACACCATTGGGTAAACCGCCGTAACCAAGGCGAACACAATTCGCGCAATAGCTTTACGGCCGAACCAAAGGTTCGCCGAACTTAGTATTTGCAGCCGGAGCGTACTTTACGCCG
>JAADVN010001116.1:0-10507 GCA_023335535.1 Globisporangium spinosum | reverse complement strand
GCGACTTCTTTCTTTTCGAGCCGCTACTTCCTTTCCCTGATGCGAGAGCTCACAAGGATGTCCTGCGTGGATCATTCGCCTAACAACACTCTCAAGACCACTTGACTCTCGAATGCGGAATGCGTTGGTGACGAGCCTCCACCAGCAATCGGCATCTGTGACGACGTAGAAAAGCCTCTTCCGATCTCGTTGACAACATCAAAATCGGCTACCGACCATCGCTCGGGTTTAGATCGTTTTGGAGCGTACCGGGCAAGAAGTTGACAAACTACAACAACTAATGACCTCAAGAGCGATGGTGGTGGTGATATCTGGACTGCAGCGATTGCATTCACACGCGATACCCATAGAAGCCTATGGGTTCTTGACTGAAGTGCCTTGGGCATGAGGTCGAATGTGTGCATCAGCAGGGAGAGAGAGAGAGAGAAAGAGAGAGAGAGAGAAAGGTTCTTCACATGGGAAAGTTTTTAGTTGGTTGGAGCGAGAAACAAGCAATCAAAACTGGAAAATCAACGCAATAAATGTTTCTTCTGGTGCGCTGTGGTGATGTATGATTGTCAACTCATGCGATCTTAGTCCATATGACGAGCTTTGCATGGTTCATGAAGCGTATGCACTTGTTGACGGACTGGTGGCGTGGTGACCTCCTTGTTGTGCTTTCTGATGTACGATCGCATCAGAATGGACACAGCCTCAAACATAGCTACAGCGGCGTAGCTGGCGGTGCTGCTGCAGTGTAAGGCGGGCGTAGTACAACGATCCAACGATGCTCGTGCGTGGACAAACCAAGTCACACGGGTTAGTTCAGAACTTGCGGTCTGGGAACGAGCGACCGTCACTCATCGTCTGAGCAAAAGTCGATGAAGAACTTAGATCTGGATCCTGAGCTCGCACCCTACAAAAGCGTCGAGACAATGGTCGATTCAGGTTTGTTCAGCCACCAGATGACCTTCTCCGATGCATTTCGGCACTTGTCGAGGTGCTCACGGGTCGTGCAGCGGTGTTGTGTCATGTCGTGTGAAAAGCGCTCTGATGCTATGATCATCGACAACCTGACGCTCATTCACTCACACAAGCATCGCTGCTGCCGCTGTTGTTGTTATTATTGTTGTTGAAAGACTCCTTGCTTGCTTGCTGTTCTCGAAATAGTCGCTCTTCTGGAATAGTTCGCTTTGGCTGTCTGAACTGAGAAAAGGTCGCCTGAGAATACAGCACAACGTGCCCGCCCAGCCCCTTTTTGGGTTTGCAATCGTCATTACTGCTAGGCATTCGCGGATGAGAACTCTTTCAACCTCCATCTCATCAGCAGCTCATCATCACCAGCAGCACCACCATTGAAAACGGCGCCTCCAATGAAGAGCTACGCGCCGCCAGCAAAGCCGTCCGTGGTCTTCTCTACCACGCCAGCAGGTACCGTGCTGATTGATTGAATGTACCCATGTCAAAGATCTCAGCATGGCTACATTTTGATGAGTGGCGTTGATGCTGACCCATCCACTTCTCCTTGTGTGTGATGTACTGACATCTTTCTATCTACTATCGTTTAGACCCATGGACAACCGCAACCAATGCCACTGCTGTGATTGCGAATGATGCAGCGCAGCAAACGAATTTTGGGCGACTGGGCATCACGCTCTTTCTCCTCACCTGGGTCTGCATCGGCTGGGCCGTGTGGCTCATGTCGCTCGCCGCGAGTCCCCGGGACGCTGTGAACCTCGCCATGCGCACCTACGATTTCGGCGACGACGAGCTCGGAGACTTCTGGGAGACCGCGGACTCGAGGGCATCCACGAAAGCGCTGGGCGTTGTCGGGTTCGTAACCATCCTTGTCGGATACTTTTACGTGGCGCTCAAACTCATCTTCCGGCAGCAGTCAAGTCGCATGGGCCCTCCCTCTTCTCTGTCACCACCGTCTTCGATCTCGAGGTCCCTCGACATGACGTTGCAGCAGCACTCGCAGATGCAGCTGAGCACTTCGTTTGAGAAAGTGCGCCGGAAATCGATCCTGCGAAGCGAGTCCGAGGTCAAGACCGAGCTGGAGCGCGTCGAGAAGTCGCTCTTCAAGAACAAAATACATGTGTTTGATGGGATTTCGGTATTTAAGCCCACTGACGCTCTCTGTGTCAACGTGTATGTCGCATTATCAGTACCTGTGGATGAAAGCGATCGGGCTCGCGATCCAGACCGGCCGACTCGTGCAGATTCTCGAGTGCGGACTCCCGATCCACCTGGTCTGGATCTTCCCCACCTGCGTGGTCTCGAGCTCTGCGTTCTGCGCGCTGATCATCCACAGCACGCGCAACCACCGAGTGTTGCTCATCGCCTTCGTCGGCACACTGTAAGGCTTCAAGTTCCCATCTACGCCTAGATACTCGATGCGCCTGACCATCACTCGCTTTCCTACTTTTAACTATCTTTCTCCTAGGTTTGAATTCTTCAACACTGTCGTGTTCCCAATGCTCGTGCTGGTCTCCAGCGTCGGCATGTTCCACGTCGACCGCGAGCAGCTGGTGATCAACATAGAGTTCTTCCCCGCGGGCTGATTCGAGCGGCTTGCGCAGAGCATCTTCAGGGACCTGGCGTAGGCGGAGCTCATCTTCCGCTGCCTCACGTTCCTGCGCATCACGACGCCACTGGACTTCGTCACGCGCGTTGGGCTCAATTTGCTGCTCTGCTATCGCGTGAGCCGCCTCACCGACCTCATCCACCACGCCGAGTACAAAAACGGGCGGCTGTACCCGAAGCGCCACCTGATCGCGCTGCCGTTCATGTTATACGCGCTGTTCACGCTCATCTTTGTAATCGTGAGCGTCAACAGCTCCCAGCAGGCGTGCGAGACCCATAGCGAGTGCGTCATGCATGCGCGCAGGTGGGTAAGTCTCAGCACCAACGAAGCGCTCAACAAGTGTCCATGCCTGGTGCTCGTCGACATGGAGACCGCGCCGAAGAGCTATGACGAGTGGCTCTTGCCGCCCAATGTGACCGAGGCAGTGAGCGCGTTGGCGACCGCAGGCGATCTCGAGATGATCCACTTGGTCGACGGAAGCTCGAGACCCTCCCCGAGTTTCTGAAGAACTGCAAGCAGCTCCGACCAGTGTACGTCTCTTACTGGTTATTGATCTGTAGGCAATGAGACTGTGTACTAACGCTTGGATCTTGATGTTGTTTGTGCGTCCAAACATACAGAACGCTCATCTACACAGACACGGCGAGTCTGCCAGACTGAACGAAAGATCTCGCGAAGCTCGAGCACCTGTACGTCCATTGCCTAGTTAGGTTGCTTTGGTCTACGGAGGTATGTGTGACGTTAAAACTCTGGTGTATTGTTGTGTGCGGCATAACCAGCCACATTGAAGGCAAGCTCGGCGTGTCGGGGCTTCAAGAGCTCCCTAGCGACCTCTTTTCAAAGATGAAGCATCTCGCGATCCTCTACATTGGTTCGCATCAGAACCTGACCAGTATCCCCTCGTTCAAAAGGCTTTCGCATCTGCAGACGCTGCTGCTCGAGCGCCTGCTAACCTTACAGGAGCTCACGGACTTTGGCTCGACGAGGAAGCTCGAGCGGCTGCAATTCACTGAATTGCCGCTGATCACGAAGATCCCAGACCTGACGCCAATCAGCGAGAATCTGAGTTCGTTCAACCTTCCGGGACGAGCCCCAGTGTGCTGCAATGGATTCCTGAACGGCACGTGCGACCTGAGTGACGATTATTGCAGTGCCGATATTCAACAGCAGCTCTCGCAAGCCTCCTGCGCTTCTAAGCGAGCAACTGACGCGATTCGGGGCGTGTTTGAGGCGTTTGCGGTCTCAATTTGCCACCAGACCTCGGTGTCCGACGCAAGCAGCACCAACAACAGCAGTAGTAGCAGCAGCAGCAGCTCGTCAAGTACAGCGGCAACAAACAAAGACTCGGAGCTCTCCCGGGCGAGTGTCGACATTTGCAATGGCACCATGTACCGCGAGTGCACAAATCCCGCCGACAACCGCACGGGCGTGTGCTACAATCCGAGGGTGCAAGCGATCCACTGCGGCACGAGCGCGCTCGCGATGGAGATACGCAGGCGTCAGATCGCGCAGGGTGTAGGCGATGTCTGCGACCCTGAAGTGGAAGCTTGGTTCGGGTGCAGTGCATGAGTTGAGAGCTATTCTTCATAGACTACTGTATAGCGCAAGCAAGAGTTCAGGCAATGGCAGCTTAGAAGATCGATTGCAATAATTATCTGGTTATTCTCAAAACCCCAGTCAGGCCCAAGAGTTGTTTCATAAAGAGCTCTTTGTTCTCTCTGATGTGGAGCCCCGAGAGTGCTGGTGGACGGATTTCTGAGTTTCAGGAACCGCCACCAGATTCGATGGTGACTGGTACCAGCTGAGCTGGTAGCCCAAGGAACCCAGACGCCCAAAGATAGGCAGTCAGTCGGTCGCTCATGGGAGCAAGCACAGAGCGCGCGTTTGCGCCAGCGTCGGCTGACTGTAGCGTCTCATCCTCAGAGCCCTCAGGGTGTGGCTAATTTTCGCTCCGCATGTCAAAGCCCACAGGCGACTATGAAAGCCAGCTCCATGGGGAGAAGTCGTTTTTCTATTCACTCATGCAGCCTTCGCAATATAAATACACTCAATCCGTTTCAAGGAGGTGGGATGAAGCGGAAGCATAAATTTGGTGGCGAGCTTGGTCGTTCAGCCCTCAACTCCGCCTTCCGTTCTCTCGCTCGCTCTTGCGTGAGAGCCAAAAGCGAATTCGCTCAGCGCCTGCGGCTCGCTTCTTTCAGTTAGTCCAGCCTTTCCAGTTCGTCTGCCTCCCTCTCGAAAGCTCGGCTTGCCTCAAGCGCGCCTGGTAGTAGACGAAGATGGCGAGCGCCGAAGTCCAAGTGGAGCACCTGGAGTCCAAGACGAGCCATGAGTACGTGCTCTCGGTCTGCTTCGCGTCGCTGCTCATGATCACGATCGTCGTGAGCAACTATGTCTCCCACCGGCTGCATCTGCATTGGTTCTCCGAGGCCGCAGGTACGCTTGCATGCGCCGACTGTCCTTGTGTACCTAGACGATTTCTCTAGGCTATTAGCTAATGCTTTCTCGTCTCTATCTGTCGATCCCCAACAGCTACGATTGGTGTGGGCATGGTCGCGAGCGTGATCCCCGCCGTGCAGTCCGACAGTATCTCAACGTCGCTCGTGGACTTCAACCCGAACATGTTCTTCGTCGGCCAGCTGCCGCCGATCATCTTCAACTTGGGCTACACCATGAAGTGCCGCTACTTCTTCGAGAACATCGTGCCAATCCTGACCTACTCGATCTTCGGCACGATGGGCATGAGCATCGTCACGGGCACGCTCGTCTACACGATCGGTCGCTTCGGCTGGACCACAAAGCTCTCGCTCGCCGAGAGCCTCACGTTTGGCTCGTTCATCAGCGCTACCGACACGATCTCGACGCTCGCGGTCTTCCAGGAGCTCAAGGCCGACCCGGCGCTCTTCTACCTTGTGTTCGGCGAGTCCTCGCTCAGCGACGCCGTGGCGATCTGCCTTTCCTCGACGTTCTCCAAGTTCACCGGCTACTCATACACGTTCAAGCCCATGCTCTTCGCGATAATCGAGTTCATGCTCAATTTTTCCGTGTCGACGATGATCGGCACCGCGTTCGGCACGATCCCGGCGCTGATCTTCAAGTACACGAACCTGCGCTCGTGCCTGCTGCACGAAGTGGGCGTCTACGTCATGTTCTCATACTTGCCGTTCTTCATCGCGCAGATTCTCAAGATGTCGGACGTTATGGCAGTCATCTTCGCCGGCATCTCCATGAAGAACTACGCGTCGCCGAACCTGTCCACTGAGGCCCAGGAAGTGTACGTGTACCTACCATTAACGCTGCTCTCGTATCGGAGACCTTGGGCCATTGTGCAGCTGGAGTTTCTAACCTAATCGGTGTTGTGTACCTTAATGTAGCTGCTCGCACGTCTTCAACACTGTCGCCCACATGACCGTGACCACCGTCTTCTTGAGTGCGTGCTCAGTACCCAATCATCTATCCATACAACCCAGGAGCTCCAAGTCTAACTCTCTTTGCCTTTCCGCTCTGTTCAGACCTGGGGCTGTCGGTGTTCGCGCTCCGCGAGGGCTTCAACCTGAGCTTCGCCATTTGGACCGCGCTTTTCTGCCTCGCGGCGCGCGCGTGCCACGTGTATCCGCTCACGTACCTGCTCAACATCACGTCGCGCAAGAACGAGATCACGAAGAACCAGCAGCACATGATCTGGTACAGCGGACTGCGTGGCGCCGTGGCGTTCGCGCTCGCCAAGTCGTTCCCGGGCGAGAAGCAGAACGAGGTGATCACAACGACGATGATCATCATCCTGCTCTCGATCTTCGTCATGGGCGGCGGTACTGTGTCGATGCTCAGTCTGTTGGAGATCCCGCGCTTGACGGTGAGTGCTGGTCAAATTGATCCACATCAAGCGCTCTTATAGATGGCACGTTATGCTCTTATATCATGTGCTGACTCTATTTGTCTGACCATCTCCTCTGTCTCTACTCATACACAACAGCCTGAAGAAGAGATGGCGCTGGACAAGACCGTGAAGCCCCACAAGCACATGCGCCTGCTGCAGTTTGACAACAAGTACCTCATCCCCCTGCTGACGAACCTCTGCCAGTACAGCAACGGCAACGGCAACGGCAACGGCAACGGGGTTCCCCCGAGCGCCCGCCATGCGGCAAGAGTTTCAGCGCGAGCGGCAACCACGCGGATAACGACGCGGACGACGCCAACGACGACGAGGTAATTGAAGTCGTGCGACGGGACGTCAACGTCCACTGAGATATTATCTGATGTGACTGAAGGACTCTAGCCAGTCGGCCGCTGGATCTCCTCCTGGTCGACCGGGAAAGGCTCAGCTTCTCGTTCTGCAACAGGGTTGGGATTTGATCTGGACTCTGAAGAGAGCCAACTTGCATGGATGCATACTGCTTTATTAACCCTTCAGATAAACTTACGTACCGCCAGAAATGGCTCCCAGATGCACACGATCTTAATCACTAAATCCTCGGTAGTGTGCACAGACAGTTTATACTGCAAACCTGCTGGCATCGGAAGTAAGTATACGCGATCGGCGGTGCTTACAATGGCACGTTAGACGCAGCAGCGCTGCTGCAGTAGTAAGCAGATGGACGCGGAGGAGAAGGCTGCAGGACCGGCGACAAACGGATTTTTGTAGTGTCAAAATTGTAAAACTTGTCAATAGAATTATCAAGTCAAAATTTACTTATTTTTTGTAATTTTGAGCTGACGACATACATGTCGCATGCGATTTTTCGACCCACCCAAATCCTTGATTTGTGCGTGGTCCACACAGCTAGCTCTGGTGTTGCTTTTCTGATTGCAGAAAACGAGAGAGAAAAAAGCCAAGCGAGAGAAGAGAAGAAGAGCGCGAGGATGGAGACGACGAGCGACTCTGTGGCCAAGCAGGAGAAGAGAGCAAGCGCCATGGCCGCCATCACCACCGCCAGCAACAACACAACCAGCACAACCACCACAGCGGCTGTAGCTGTAGCCGTTGGCGTTCCGGGGGGTCCTGCATCGCCGCAGCAGCTGAAGCGCAAACGGAAACGCGACGCTCGGCGCCAGAGGAAACAGGCGGCGGCGCGAGAAGCCCGCGAAAAAGACGGTGGTGGCGACATCAGGAGCGCCCTGGGGAAGGCTGTTGCTGCTGCAGATGCAGACGAGCGATGCGTTGCGGTGAAGCGAATCAAGATGGAAAGCTCGCTGACTGTGGTGGACCTTTCCCGCGCTGAGCTGCAGCTATTCAAGAAGGAAAGCAGTGACGCTGTTGCATTAACCAGCGCCGAAATCCTGAAAGAGCGAGCCAATGGGACAGCAGAAGTCCAAGCAAATGGGAGCGAGCGCAAGCGAGAACAGAAGGGCGAAAAGAGCGGAGAAGTGCCAGGTGAAAGCGCCCAACGCTCACATGATCACACTGCGGATGGCGAAGAGGAAGAAGATGAGGAAGAGCGATCTAGAGAGAAGCGACCGTCGCCATCCGATTCCACTTCCGAGCAGGTCCCACCGCCACTGCTAGGGTTGCCATCGTCCGATCTCTGCATTGGCGCAGCGATGTACGACATCACCGGCCCCGCTGCTGAGGTCGGCATGTTTGGGTACGCGAAGGCGGGTCAACTCACATCAGGCATCCATATGCGACTGCGCGCGCGGGCATTCGCGTTCCACCACCCGGAGACAGATAAACACTGCGTGTACGTGGTCGCGGACGTCGGCATGGTCTCCGAGTGGGTGCGCCAGGCCGTGCTCTCGCGCCTGGAGCAGCACGCGCAGATCCCGAACGACATCTACTCGCTCGACAACGTCATGATCAGCGCCACGCACACGCACTGCTCGCCCGGCGGGCTCTCGCACTACTTCATCTACAGCATGCATCCTCCGCTGCGCGGCGCCGACCGCCAGAACTTTGAGTGCGTCGTCGATGGCATCGTCGAAGCCATCGCCCGCGCGTTCAACAATCTGCAGCCGGCGTTCATCCGCGTCGCCAAGGGCAACTGTCTCGGCGCGTCTGTGAACCGCTCCGAGGACGCGTACAACGCCAACCCACCAGAGGAGCGCGAGCTGTACGAGCATGACACGGACAAGGAGATGACACTCTGGAGGCTTGATGGCGTGAACGGGTATCCGATCGGCATGATCAACTGGTTCGCGGTGCACCCGACGAGCATGGGCAACTGGTACACGCTGATCACAGGCGACAATAAGGTATGGTGTGTGTATGTTAATGTGATTGTGGTCATCAGCTATAGCTATTGGAGATGCTCATTACTGTGAATGCCAACTGTATCATTTGATAGGGCTACGCAGCGCATGTGTTTGAGAAAGAGCACGGCACGAACCACTTGATGGACCGTCCGCGCGCGTTTGTCGCCGCGTTTGCGCAGAGCAACGAGGGTGACGTAAGTCCCAACATCTGCGGTCCGCGCCACTGCATGACCCAGCACAAGGACTTTGAGCGCATGCTGCTGGTCGCGAACGCGCAGCTGAAGACCGCGAGAGAGCTCTATGCGAAAGCCCAGTCTGGAGCCGCGCTCTCTGGAGAGATCAAGTTTGCGCAGCAGTACATCGAGTACGGCAAGATCCCGCTGAGCGACAAGTGGCACCTTTACAAGGAGTGTCCGCCGTCGACTTCCTCTGGCTGCATCGGGGTGTCGATGATGGGCGGTACCACTTTTGACGGAAGAGGCTTCCAAGCGATCCCTGAGGGCGTGACGTGGGGCGACTACCCGAAGCTCACGACGCTGCCAGAGCTGCAAGGTTTCCAGAAAGAGAAGCCGATTTTCTTCCCCACTGCGCGCTACGGATTGTCTCCAGCTGTGCTGCCGCTGCAGTTGTTCCTGATCGCAGGCTGTTTGCCGATCGCCGCAGCACCATTCGAGATCACGACAATGGCGGGACGAAGGCTTCGGTCGTCGCTCCACAAAGTGTTTAAGGAGTTGGGGTACGCGGAGACGTACGAGCCGGTGATCTCGGGATTGAGCAACGCGTACTGCGGCTACCTGACGACGCGCGAGGAGTACGCTGTGCAGCGATACGAAGGTGCATCGACGCATTTTGGTCCGAACCAGCTCAGCGCGACGTGTCAGCAGTTTGAAGTGCTCGCTCGCGCCATTTGCAAGTTGCCTTATGATACGTGCACGTTCGAAACGCTGCCGCCGCCACGGGTCAACGGAGTCGGTGTGCTGGACTACAATTTCCCAGTGCTGCATGACGGCTTGCTGAACAACACACCGTATGGCCACGTGGTGTCAGACACGGACGTCATGAAGGAGTACCGTCTGGGTTCAACTGCGACCGTGAGTTTCCACGCGGCGCATCCAAAGAACAACCTTCGTACGCAAGGTACGTTTTTGGAAGTGCATCGCTGGGTGCTGGACTCGAATCGCGAAGAGGGTGGGATCTGGGTGATGCATGCCGACGACGGCGATGCCAACACGTTTTTCCACTGGCAGCGTCAAGGAACCTTCGCGTCGGTGGTGACGATCGAGTGGTGCATCCCCGCGCGCACTCCCGCCGGCAAGTACCGCATCAAAGTGAACGGCGACTACAAGCAGTTCTTCTCGGGCAAGATCCGGAGCTACTCGGGCGTCTCCTCGACGTTTGATGTAATTAGCGGCGATGAAGGTGGTGATGAGAATGACCAAGAAGACAGCCAGGGTTCGAGCGAGGGCTCGCCGAGGTGAAAAGCAGTAAACGAGTGTTTACTCCGATGGTGAAATTGACTGCGTATTAGATTATTAGAATGTATGGTAGTGAGCCAAGTTTGTCGTGCTTGCTTGGCATCTCACGAGATTTTGTTTAGATTTTTGATTCCTCCTTCAGGGTCTATTTAATGCCGGCCGTGTTGCTGGAAACTGTGGTGTGTGTGTTCAGAGAGAGAGAGAGAGTACCGGTACGTGAGTGCGAACACATGCAGACGAAGAACCAAACGATCTGTGTGTACGAAAGTTGATGCTG
>JAADVN010001115.1:0-10508 GCA_023335535.1 Globisporangium spinosum | reverse complement strand
GGCAGCAAGTCATTGTCCCATTCCTGCTTGAGCGCGGTCGTGAGCATGCCGATCACGATCACCACGGCATGGATCGTCGAGTTGATCCTGCGCATCAAACAGACACATACGCACACATACACATACGCAGAGAGAGCTCCATCAGTCCAATGCGCCACAGTCATAAATACTACAGAGCGATAGCACTTACCGTGAGGCCCAGTCGCCCTGCTCGGCGCGGGAGAAGTCGCGGTAGACACGCACGTGGCGCTGCGAGAACACACTGGCGGCGCGGAAGAGTCCCGCCCAGAGCGCGGTGGAGAGCAGCAGCAGCACCAGGTTGCGCGGCGCAGACGACAGCAGCGACATCCTTCAGAGTCACGTGAGCGATCGGGTGGTCGAGTGGCGGACGATCTGCTCTGCAGATGGTCGATAGTCGGCCGCGAGAGAGGAGGTGGGCCGGCTGCTGGGATGGCGTGTTCAAAAGTGAAGGAGCGTGGCGCCCACTGCGTGCGTGAATGAACGGAGGGGGTGGGAGGGACCAGCAAGCAAGCGGCCGCAGAGGAGGAGGAGCCGAGAAGAGCAGAGCAGCGCAGAGCTGTTCTGCTTGAGAGGCTTATGATGAGATGAGAATGTATGGAGACGGCTTGATGGGTTCATGCGCAGTTGGGCTTGCTTGTTTTTGATGAGAGGTCTTGACCTGCTAAAAAAAAAAGCTCCCGTTTTTAGAGGGGATGTTTTTTTTCGCCAATCAACACTAATCTTGAAAATGATTTTATCCAATAGGAGGTGATAGAAAAATCTCCAGATTTTTTTTAGCGAGGCGGGTAGGGTTCGCGGTGGAACACTGACGAGCCGGAAATCAAATTCAAACTGTTTCAGTGCATTCAGAATGGCTCCAAATGAGGTTTGACTCAGAAATTGTAAGCAAAGGTGGTTGCACATCATCATGTCAGCATGAAGATACTGATTTAAAGGAGAAAAAGAGAATAATGTACTACATGTATGCGTGTATCGCGCGGTAAAATATTGGACAAAAAACGTACATCACACCTGCCAAAAGGATGCCACATTTTTGCATGGACGGAGCAAGCCAAAGCCAAGATGAGACGAGAAATGTGAGAGTGGAATGACGGGTGGCCTCCAGCATTTGGCGCCTTTGTCGCCCTTTATTGTGTTGCCCCTCAGCTCAGCTCAACTCCTCAGCCATGCCTGAGCTGTGCTGTAGCGTGTCTGGCGTCATTGTATTGCGATGGTGGTGGAACGAATTCTGCGACAGCAGCCAGTCAAATCTGGTTTCGTCTGCACCACATGATCTCATGGCTTCACACATTTCTATGTTCGTTAGGTACACTCGAAAGACCGTCATGTAGCATTCGTAGTCTTCACAATGCAATTACAATTTTAACACTTTCGATTCCTCACTTCCCCCCCTCCCTTCCTCACCACACTCACATCCATGTATTCCTTCAAGATCAACATCAGTTGTCAGTCCTCACGCCCTCTACCCTTAGGCGCCGATGCCCGCGAGCCGCGTGACGCGCACGTTCAGCGGTCCGTCGATCGAGAGCGTCGCGGTCTGGCGGTACTGAATGGTGTGCGGGTCGCGCTTCGTGGTGATCTCGAACTTGCTCAGCAGCGCCGCCATCGCGATCTTCATCTCCATCAACGCGAACTTCATGCCGAGACAGATGCGCGGCCCGCCCAGGAACGCCGAGAACTTGAACGGTGACACCGGCAGCAGCTTGCCGGTCTCCGCGTCGATCCAACGCTCGGGCTTGTACTCGAGCGCGTCGTCGCCCCAGACCCAGGGGAGGCGCCCCATGGCGTAATGCGGCATCACCACGCGCGTGCCTTCCTTGATGAACGTGCCGTCAAAGAGTGTCGTGTCTCGCAGCGCCAGGCGCGACGTGAACGCGAGCACAGGGTTCAGCCGCAGACTCTCGCGGATCGCCGCCTCTAGGTACGTCAGCTGCTGCACGTCCTCCATAGTCGGCACACGCTTGGCTCCGTTTGTGAGACCTGGGAGCTTCTCATGAAGTTCCGTGCGGATCTTCGTCAGCACGCGCGGGTTCCGGTTGATCATGATGAGGAACCACGACATGCTCTGCGAGGTCGTGTCGCGACCCGCAGCGACAAAATTGAGCGCCATGTCCCGAATGAATTTTGGGTCAGTCGTGACTTTCTCGCCGTTCGCGTACTCGGTCTGCTCCTTCTCGAGGAAGAGTGTGATGAGGTCCTTGACTGGGTCGTCCGGGTCGCGCTTGCCGCTCATGGACTGCGCGATAATGTCGTAGACCATGGTGTCGATCGTCTTGATGTCCTCAGCCATGTCGCGTTCCGTGCCGATGTTGAGCTGCTTCTTGAGCGGCCAGAGCGGCAGCGCTTCAATGGACCGCGTCAGCAGGTTCCCGGACGCGCGCTCGAAGGCATTCAGGAATGGCGGATTCTTGCCGTCCTCGAGTCCGCGCAGGTCGACGCCAAAGCCGATCTTCGTGAACACGTCCATCGTGAACACGTCGAGCAGGCGCTTCATGTTCACGACCTCGTTGTTGCTCGCGGTCGCGTCGAGACGGTCGATGAGCTTCTCAGTGTACTCGATCACCACCAGCTCCATCGTGTCGCGCATCATCTGCAGCGAGAACAGGTGGCTCGCAGTCTTGCGCTGGTGAACCCAGAGCATGCCGTCGACCGCGAACACGCCGTTACCCAGAATGTCGTTCAGCGTCTTTGTGAGGAACGGGCCCTTGCCAAAGTCGTCGAACTTGGTCTTGAGCACGTCCTCGAACGCCTCGGGCGTGCTCAGCACGACCAGCACGGGCTTGCCGAGGATCTTCATGCGCCACGGCGTGCCCTTGTGCTTGAGGCACTCGTCGAGCAGCAAGTCGTAGAAGTGGCCGCGGTACCGCACGGCCACGTCCAGCGTGTTGTGCAGGATCGGCAGCGTCGTCGTCGGCGTCGGCAGGTGGCTGATCGCGCGCTCGCAGGCTCCCGGGAGCGCCAGGTATCCGAGCAGCGCCACGAGCGACGCGATCGCGACGCTCGACGACGTCGCCAGCGCACTCAGTGTGTCAAAGTCCAGCATATTGTCGTCCTACCTGTATGGAGGGAGATCTTTGCAGCAGCCGGATGAACGCGCACTGAGGGCGATTACGATTATGATTGCGGTGGCGATTGCGATGGCATGGGCATGGCGTGGCGTGGCGTGGCATGGGTCAACTCAGACCTCGCTCTCTATGCGTTGCCAGCCTTCCTGCTGTTCTTGCGCGCCCCACACACAGCAAGCGACTTACTGTGTGGTTGCGGTTGCCTTGGGCGGCGATCAGCGCAGTGTGTATGTCGACTTGTGCGCTGTGGACGCGTCCCACTCTGCTCGCAAGCGTCGACAAGCTGTTTGTGTGCATCATGTACCTGCTGTTTTTCGGTTCTTGACCAACGCGAATGTGATCCCTTCGCGAAGAAAGAATCCAAACCCCCCCGTCTGCGCGCGTCATGATTCTTTTGAGCTTACTGGCCAATCGGAGCTCGCGAGTCAGCCCGCTCAGATTGCATCTGATTTCGCGGATCTTCACTTGCGAGGTCATCATGCCATGTATGTTCTTCCCAGTTGTCTCTGAAGATGGATACCTTCGGCATATCCGCATACAAAAGCGAGTTGCGCAGATTTCAGTTGCCTTCCACACCCAGGAGAGGTACGATTTTTCGACTTGAAAGGCTGGACTTGAGAGAGGAAACTCACGTCGATCCTGGTTGCATCCCATTCCCATTTCTCACGTTGGTTGCTGCTATACAGTACACACCAGGTTATGCATCTTTCACAAAAGGTTCCTACTCCGTTTCAGTCGACACAAGTAGAGGCAAGCAAGTGCCAGCAACCGCCAATTTATCATACCCGAGTTCAGCCTTTTGTTTGTTTGCAGAATCTCACAATCTGAAGTGTCAAACCTCGGCCGATGGGTATGTCCCCCTCCTCACTGCAGCTTTATCTCGCAGTAGCCATCAACGGAGTTACCGTCACATCTAGTGACCCTTTGACCGTCATGGTGACCGTCGGCTTGTACGTGAACTCGAATGGGTCCTTCACCGTATGGAGGTCGAACTTGCTCAGCAGCGCCGCCATCGCGATCTTCATCTCCATCAACGCGAACTTCATGCCAATGCAGACGCGCGGCCCGCCCAGAAACGCCGAGAACTTGAACGGTGATACGTGGACGAGCCTGCCGGTCTCGACATCGATCCAGCGCTCGGGCTTGAACTCGAGCGCGTCGTCACCCCAGACCTGCTCGAGGCGGTTGAGTGCATACATGGGCAACGAGATGCGCGTACCTTCCTTGATGAATGTGCCGTCGTGCAGCGTCGTGTCACGCAGCGCCATGCGCGTTGTGATCGCGACCACGGGGTTCAAGCGCAGATTCTCGCGGATCGCAGCCTCGAGGTACGTCAGCTGCTGCACGTCCTCCATGGTCGGCACGAGCTTGCTGCCGTCCATGAGGCTCGGCAGCTTCTCGGCGAGCTCCGCGCGGATCTTCGCCAGTACGTGCAAGTTCCGGTTGAGCATGATGAGCAGCCACGCCATGCTCTGCGAGGTCGTGTCGCGACCCGCTGACAAGAAGCTCATGGCCATGTCGCGGATGAGCTTCGCGTCGGTCTTGGCCTTCTCGCCGTGCGCGTACTCGGTCACCTCTTTCTCGAGGAAGAGCGAGATGAGGTCCCGGCCGTCGGTCGCGGTGGTGGACTGTCCGTCAGTGTACGCTGCCGCTCTGGTTTTCTGTGACCGACGCGCCATCGAGCGCGAGATGATCTCGTAGACGAGCGAGTTGAGCAGCTTGGCGTCCTCGTTCATGACCCGCTCCGAGCCGACGTTGAGCCACTTCTTGAGCTGCCACACCCACGCGGGGACAGCAAAGCGGCTGAGCAAATGGACCGATGCGCGGTCGAACGCGTCGAGAAACGGCGGGTTCTCGCTCGACTGGAGACTGTCGAGGTCGACGCCAAAGCCGATCTTCGTGAACACGTCCATCGTGAACAGGTTGAACAGGTGCTTCATGTCGACGACCTCCCTGTTCGCGGCGCTGTGCGCAAGTCGACGGCACAAGACCGTCGAGTGCTCGATCACAGTCTGCTCCATCGAGTCGCGCATCATCTGCAGCGAGAACAGGTGGCTCGCGGTCTTGCGCTGGTGCACCCAGAGCGGTCCATTGATCACGAAGATGCCGTCGCCCATCATGTCCTCCATGATCTTCCACATGCGACACTCCTTGCCGAAGTCCTCAAACTTGGTCTTGAGCACGTGCTCGAACGCTTCGGGCGTCGTGAGCACGACTGATACCGCGCGACCCACCGCCTTCAAGCGCCACATCTGGCCACTGTGTCTGACTGACTCGTCAAGGAAAAAGTCGTAGAGCTGGTGTCTGCGCTTGGCGATGGCCATCGTGTTGTCGAAGAACGGCAGCGATACTGGTGGTGACGGCAGGTGGCGCACCGCACGCATCTGCGCGCTCGGCACGAGCGCATATCCGATCAGCGCGACGATGCAGGCGACGCCCAGAACGCCGGGTATGAGAGCAGGCAGCGGCAGGAAGCCGTCGCTGACAGTGCTGAGCAGCTCCGTCAGCGCATAGAAGGTCAGCATGGTCTTCTTCCTTTGTTTTCTCTTTGTATGTGGACCTCGTGCGAATGAATGAAGCTCTCGAGCGCTTCGCTTCCTTGAAGATTGACCGACTGGTAAGTAGCGGTAAACGTGGGATTGAGCGGGAAGAGGAGGGATTTGGCTCATGCCCATCAAAGAGAATCACGACGTTTGCGTTTGGATTGTTTGTTTTTTAGCCAATCCGTGCGTATTTTAGCCACTTGATCTCCATCAGCACCGCCAGTTTTCATGGCGAAACATGTTTCGCTAGTCCTCGCTGTTTCCAATGCATATCCGAGCTAAAGCACTCATCAGGAAGGCGCGCACTCCTAGTTTTCGCCAGCGCCATATTGCTCTTTACCAAGGATTCCTTCGCGGAGAACGACATTGCGCTGTCAGCTTTCGTCAGGAAGGAAGGAAGGAGCAATCTTCGCGAGTGCCCTTTCCGACAAACAACCTCAACATGATCACTGATGCCAACGAGGATCGATAGATATCCTCGGTCATTTCCAACGCTTCACGCTTGCTGTGCGCTGAGCTGGAGAAACTAAACCACTGAGTTCGGTGCTGTCGCTGCTCGCGCTGTTTCAGTCAGACATCACCAACTCCAACGCAGGTCTGTGGGGTTGGTTGTCTTCTCGTGCCCCAGAGTTACAGAACCAACCAACTATCCTTCCAGGATACAACAACATGCTCACCTTACTTCAGATTCCGAAATCTATCTGTTGCGAAACCACTAGCAAAGTTGTGAACCTCATGAACTCTTGTCGAAAGCGCAAATATATTTTATCAAGGCAAATATACCAGGGAACACGTAACTTTTGGCTTGAGAATACACACTCAACAACAACTCCAGATTCACTGAAAGGTGGGAGGATACTTTGGCACATTGGAAGACCATAAGACAGATCAGACGATGGCTTCTCACGCTCCCCCAACGCCAGTCATCTAGGTCTCTGGAGCTGTTTTCACTGCAGCAGCACCACCACGAGCACCACCACTTCCATTGGCGTGCTCGACCGTCACGAGCATACTGCCTTTGATCGGCAGTGAGATGGACGTCTCGTAGGAGATCTCAAACGGGTCGCGCAGCGTCGTGATGTCGTACCGGCTGATCATCGTCGCGAGCACGATCTTGAGCTCCATCATCGCCAGCTTGATGCCCAGGCAGAGACGCAGGCCGGCGTGGAAGATCGTGAACTTGAACGGCGACACTGCCAACAGCTTGCCGATCTCCGGGTCGATCCAGCGCTCGGTCTTGTACTCGCGCGCGTCATCCCCCCCAGACCCAGGCCATGCGCGACACCGAGTATGTGGGCAGAAGCATGCGGGTACCGGCCTTGAGGAACGTCCCGTCGCTCAGCGTCGTGTCCTGGTTCGCGGTCTGACCATTCGCCGGGGCTGGCGGGTTGAGGCGCAGACTCTCCTTAAGTGCGGCTTCGAGGTACACGAGCTTCTGCAGATCGTCCATGCTCAGCGCCTTCTCGACATCATTGCAAAGCTCGGGCAGCTGGGTCTGCAGCTCGTTGCGCACTTTCCACTGCACGTCCGGGTACCGGTTCATCTTGATCATGAGCCACGAGAAGCTGTGCACCGTGGTGCCCCGTCCCGCCGCGATGAAGTTGAACGCGACGTCGCGGACGAACTTGGGTGTTGTCTCGATGCGCATGGCGGTCTACTGGTCCTCGTCCGTGTATTTGGAGCCCTCTTTCGCGATGAAGAGCGAGATGAGGTGTTTTTGTTGTTGTTGTGGCTGGTGCGCGCTCGCCTTCTCGGTCTTGTTTGCCATGGACTTGGCGATCATGGCGTAGATCGCGTCGTCCACGAGCTTGATGTCCTGCTTGAACTACTTCTCCACGCTGACGTTGAGCCAGCGCTCGATGCGCCAGAGCCACATGGGCTGGTGGGTGCAGTGGTTGATCGCTGTCAGCGCACGCGAGAACGCGCGGAAGAACTCGTTCGGCTGCTTGTTCCGGAGGCACCCGAGCTCGATGCCGAAGCCGATGCGCACGAAGATTTCGGTCGAGAGGTGGTCCATGAGCTCCTTGAAGTCGATCGGCTGCTGCTTCTTGTCATCCTCGCAGGCAGCGTCGAGCAGCTCGCAGAACACGCTCGTTTCTTCGAGGATCACGCGTTCCATGATGTCGCGCATCATCTGCAGCGAGAAGAGGTGACTCGCGGTCTTGCGCTGGTGCAGCCACTGGACGCCGTCCGCGACGAAGATCCCGTCGCCGAACATGTCCTACGCGATCATGCGGCCCGCGGGCCCCTTCTCAAAGATTTTGAACTGCTTTTGGAGCGCGTCCTCGAACGCCTCGGTACTGCTGATAACGACAGATGGCAGTCTCCCCGCCGCCGTCAGCAGCCAGGGCTTGCCATTCTGCTTGACGCACTCGTCTGCAATCCAGTCGTGGAACCGGTCGCGCTGCTTGAACATCAGATCGAGCGTGTTGCCGATGGCGGGAACCGTGGAGCTCGGGCGAGGCGTCGAACCGAGCGCTCGGATCTGCTTGGACGGGGCGAGCAGGACCATCCTGCCGCGAGTGCGCACACGAGCAGCAGCAGCGACGAAGAAGAGCACGAAGAGTTTGTTAGTGTCGCTTCGAGGAAATGCGCGGCGCTCCACATACTTGCGAGTGATTCGGACCACTGTACTGGACCAGAGAAGTGTGGATTGAAGTGGACGGGTCGATGGACAGAAGTTGTTGGTAGCTGGGGAATTGAAGACTGAGAACCTGATATGAGAGTTGGGAGTTTGCCGCGATGGATTGACTGCGCAGCGCGGGCACAAACTTTGAACGGGTTCTCGAGACCAAAGTGCAAAGCGAGGGTGAGGGCGCGCGCAGATAACCTGGGAGTGGATCTTTCTGCAGAAAGTTGCGCTTGAGGCTCGTGTGGCTGGCTCTGCCTTGCGGGCAAGGGGTCAAGCAGGACGTAAAACCGATCGTTCCGACGACGCATCATTTGCATCTTTGACAGAGTGTGACCGGTTCGCTCTTTGCTCAGATAGATGGCTACAGTTGCGAGCACGAACTGACCAAGAGCTGGAGGTTAGAGTTCCATTGTCGAACAAAATTCCACGTGTTCTGAAACGAACGCGCGGAGAAAAGCGGAGAACGCTCTCTGCATGCAAATCGGATCTGACTCTTACCCCACTATATCAGACAGAAACAGTGGCTGGAGAGCTCTTCAAGATCGTAGAAAGAGTGCCATATATCTGCGCTTTTGATCAACCACATCGCGCTGCTGTTGTCGTTGTGATCACGTGCGTACCACAGCAGCAAGTGTCGAAGAGTACATCATTTTTCAACAACTGTGTCGACATGTTGGTGAAGAGTACGAGGCTGGCAGTGATAGTAGAGACTCCTAGCTAGTGAACCCAAGCGAGAGATTGACTGGATTCTTTTATCGGGAAATGCCCGCAGCATCAACTCAAATATTTGAACGCAACGGAGACTGACTGACTCGTATCTACCTATTTGAGAGGCGCTCTCTGGTCTGCGGACCGTATCTGGGGTCTGGTCTGTCTGGCTTGTCTTTGGAGCACATCGCCATCTCAGCTCACTCACCACATAAAGCGCGCGATCGTGCCGTCCACCCATCGGTAGGGCTTCATTAGGAAGATGTAGATCGTAATCGCGTTCACGAGTGCGTACACGAGTATGGTCGTCCACAGTTGGAGCGAGGGTTGCTGGACAAGACAATTTCAAACGAGGATGAGGTTAGTGTAAGTTCTGGCGTCGCTCGGACACACTGAGAGAGAGAGAGAGAGAGAGAGAGAGAGCGACTCACCTTTCCAGTGTTCAAGTGGAAGAGAATGAAAGGGATGAGGAAGTATCGAGGTCTGATGGGAAGGAAATACACGCATTTTAGTGTGCATCACGTCAGAGCTTGCTGATGTCAACGCATTGAAAAGTCCACAAGAGCAAGCAAGCACGTACTCAACGAGAGGCGATGGGACGAGCACCAGAGATACTGCGGCTGCGTACACGAGCGTCCAGAGCGGCGTTCGGTTTCTTCCTGCTCCACCCCCACACATAACACAGATGCACCAAGGTTATCATTTTAACCAAGTCAAAGTGTTGGAGAGATCAGTTGTCAAAACGTACGCAATTCGGTCCAGCAGCGCCAGCCAAAGAACAGGTACAGCGAGCCGGGGAGATACTTTGCGAGCGCGTGCTTGAGAAAGAACTTGCGCCAGACGTAGAACGTGTAGTGACGGTTGTCCGCGCGCATAAATTTGTGCACGGGGCTGAAGAGCGCGATCGTGATCAACATCAGTGCGACGATGCTAGCCATGAACAGCAGACCCTTTGGCTCTTTCGCGTTGCGGCGCACCGAGTCGGCGAATTTCTTTATGCTGGCTGGCAGAAACAGACTTGCGCCAAAGCCTGAGGCAGCAACGACGATGAAGTATAGGATCTGCGCGCCGTGGAAACCCGCCTCGTGGTTGGACTTGTCGCCGACCACGATGCCGCCATTCTTGAGGAGAAAGCCCACGAAGCCCAGCGCGATGGCTACGAACGGCCACACAAGCTGCACGAGCGACACGAGGTTCGCGAGCACGACCACGACAAAGTTGATCAATACGCGGCGAGCACTGTGTTGATCATGAGAGACAGATAGCACCACTGTTAGCGCTCCGCTTGTGTGCTTATGGAATTTATTGTTGGTAGACGCTTACCTGTTGCAGATTACTGTTGAGCTGCCGAGTCTTGCGTCCTGTTTGGTGGTTCTGGACACACACATACACACACAACATGGATGATCAGCAACATAGGTAACATTAAGCGTCGCTACAACCACAAATAGCCACGCACCCGTAGATGTAGTTGCCGTGCGAGAGCTCGACGCACTTGACGACCACTGTTCCTGCGACGAACGCGACCCAAATGATGTT
>JAADVN010001114.1:0-10523 GCA_023335535.1 Globisporangium spinosum | reverse complement strand
CTTCGACAATCGACTGTGAATCGTGGGTGTGGCAACCGACGAAGCCCCACTGACACCCTTTGAAGATACGCGGAGCGACCCTCGCCTCGGATCGCGCTCGTCGCCGCCTTCCAGATGTTCGACGCGGCATTCGTATCTCGGTTCCACAGCCTAGAACAAGTCGTACACCTGACCAGCCCGTGACGAAAGATTATGCCACTCCTGTAAGATCGAGGGTTCTCGCATTTCCGGAACTCTCGCACTCGTCCTGTTCGCACGCGCTGCATCTACCGCTGGTACGGAACTCATTGACCAGGTACACGCCGTAGCCCGCCTTTCGAAACATCGTCCTAAAGTCCTTGCCCTTGACGGGCTCCTTGAACCTGCGGTGCTGCCTCTGGCTCCAATCCCCGATCGCGACGATCGTATCTGCTCCGCTTCCAAACAGCTCCTCGAACCGCTTCAAGAGCCGAGCTTCCGTTATCTGGCGATGCATGTAGCCCCCTAACTTCAGCTTCTTGGTGGCAGTTGTGAACTTCCAAGTTCTCAACATCCTCCTCTGCAGCAGAGAGACTCCAATTGAACGGCCCATTCATTCTGACACTTCCACCCACAAAACTTCATCAACACATCACCAATCCACATGGAAACACAGCATAAAGTAAGATCAAGCAAACCATCACGCTGCAGCTGGCCTTCAAGAGGCGCTGTAGCGTCCACAGAGAGGCCGTGAAGTCATCGAAGGTAGACCTGGTGAGTTGGTGAAGTGTCTGGATGGAAAGTGAACGATCTGATGCGGACCACTGAAGGATTGTACAGCGTGATGCGGCTGGATCGACGTCGGGTGGCCCCTCATCCGCAGAGCAGCGGCTTTCGGGCGGTTGAGGCGTGCATAAGCACCCCCCTTCTTCACTCCATTCTGTTCAGCGGTCGTCGCGTAGCTGTCCCCGCGCACGCTCTGCAGTAGTCTCAGTGATCTTCGTGTAGGTTCTCATGTCCGACTTGAGTTCTTCCGGGGAAGCTAGAAATGAGCACTTTTCTCGATCAGGGGAATCAGCTCCTCTTGATTCGAACTGATTGACTGATTCCTCCGATTTTGGATTTTCCTTTGTTCCATGAAAATGGCAAAAACTATCAATTTTAGTATTCCAACAAACAAAAACACCAGCTCGCGAGGTTTGTTGCAGTCTGCGTTGTGTTTACATCACATATAAAATATGATCATTCATCGTAATAGAATTGTTCTGTTTTTCTCCGCTAAAGTACGAAACAACGGAAAGGAATCAGCTCGACTTTGGTGGTCTGGTCTGGTGCCATTTTGCCGATTGCGCTTGACCAACACGTTCAACAATAGAAAGCAACGCGCACGCCTGTCCTGCGCTGCTGGTGCATAACGCGATTCGCTCTCCGTCGCGCGCGCAGGCAGATAGACACCCCTCCTCTATCTGCAGGCGCTGTCTCTCGTACTGCTCACTGCTCGGCTGTGTGTGTTACAGTATCACCGCTGCATTCAAGCATTGTCGCTTGTGCCGCTTGGATCTCCAGGGGGCGCGGGAGAGACCAGCCATCATCACACCAAGAGCTACCAACGCCAACACACTGCCAGCTACATCAAGATGCTGGTGACGCCCGATCTGCTCGCGGACCTCGCGCTGCTGTCGTCGCTGAGCGTACTCGTGCACTACTTCTTTGGGCTCTACGGCATCGTCGCGGCGGTCGCGGGCGTTTCGTTGCTCGAGCACGGCGCGGAGATCGTCGCGGCAATGCTCGACAAGGTCGCCCGCTACGGCCACTTAAAGAGCGAGATCGCGAGGCAGGCAGCGGGCGCGGTGGAGATGATCCGCCAACGCCGCTCCACGCGCTCACGCGGTGCGAATGATGGTGGAAAGAGCGACGGAGCGACATGGCGCAACGATGGCGATGATGATGAGAACGATGATCGAGAGCAAGCTGATGCTAATGCTGATGGTGACGAAGATGATGTTGAGTACGACTATGATCAAGAAGAAGAAGAAGAAGTGGGAGATGGTGATCCGCGTGCGCTGTTGGAGCGGTTCTCGACTGTGGGCTCCGATCTGGCAGACGACTTTGGTGAACAGCAGCAGCGGCTGCAGCAAAATAGCGGTGTGATGGCTGCGCGGGACGATTTGGGCTTGGAAGAGAGTGTTCAGTCTTCAGAGGATCCCTCCTCGCGCTTGGTGATTCGAGACATCGGCAGTTGCTATAATGACGTTGAAGATGATGAGGCCACAGAGGCGATAGCAACAACAGATACTGCAGACGACCAACGCGAGCAACTACCAGATCAGGACGCAGATCCAGACGCTGATGGGACCGAACGAATTGATGCGCAACAGCCAAACACCGCAGCATCACGAGCCAATACCAACACCATCAACCTCATGCAGATGAACTCGCACGAGCCGATTGCGTTCGAGACGGAGCTGTTCCAAGGCCACGTGTATTTCTTCGTGCGCACGGACCCGGAGGATCCGCACTGGAGACATCTCTTTCACGGCCGCCGACGCATGTTTTGGATCCAAGTGCAGGGCACGTTCAAGCGCGCACCAAAAGGTACTGTGTACCTGGGCGGTGAGCTGCCGTCGCAGATCTCGCCAGGTATCTTCACGCGGAGCATCGCGCACGTGATCATGGGCATCATCCAGCAGCTGGTCGGGAGCGTGAACTTCAGCTTTGGTGAGGCGAAGAACGAGGTGGTGCCGTCGATTGCGCTGCCGCTCTACCAGTCGGCCGACCAACTGATAGTGACGCCAGCGGGGAGACTCCCTCCGCCACTCGGCGAGCGGGATTTTGGAGAAACGGAAGCTGCGCGCAGACTGCGGCGGCAGACACCGCTGGGCACCGAGAAGTACGTCGTGGGTGACACGTACTCGTTCGATTTCCACACGATGTACGTCGATTTGAGTCTGTGGCGCACTGCGAACTTGCCGGGGCTGAGCGAGATGGAGCTGAGTTCGTTTTTCGGCTCGCTGCCGCTGCGGATGGTGGCATACGACGTGTGCGCGACGCCGTTCGAGCGGCACCTGCAGCAGCAGAAGGACTACTTGTTCAAGTTTGAAGTCAAGTACGACCGTACGGGTGGTCGCAACAGCAGCAGAGACGCCAGTGATAGTAGCAATAGTAACAGCAACATCCGAACAGCGAGAGACGCACGGCAAACGAGGAGAAGAGGTCGTACACCGAGTATGCTGGAGCGGACCGAGAGCGAGAACAGCGAGGAGACCGTCTCGGTCGCTGGCGTCATGAGCACGGACGGCAGTGGCGGCATGAGTACCGTGGTGAGCGAGGCGAGTTCGTTCGATGACCAAACGCTCGTGCTCGATGAAGTGTTGTTTCTGAACCAGGAGAACGCGAGGCGGCTCGCGAAGCTCTCGTTCGCGTACCTGTGCTGGCTTGAAGAAGTGGACGTCGCCTCGGGGGTGCGTCGTGTGCAGTATGTGTTTTCAGTGAAGCGCAAAGAAGACGGAGGCGACCATCGTCTTGCGGTGGTCAGTGCGTATGCGCTCAAGGTGCTGTTGTTTGGACGGTACAAGGGCGGAGCGAAGAAGCTCAAGAAGCAGCTTACGATGCGTGCTGGTGGTGATAATGGTGGTAATGCTGGCATTGACAACGATGTGCTGCTGCAGCTGAGCTCTTTGCGCTTCCACAGTCAGTCCCGTATCGGCAGCTACAGCACGATCAGCGACGAAGCCTTCGTCATCGCGCAATGTCTGCAGAAACTCGTGGACTCGAAAACCCAGTCTGATGAAAATGCCGATGAAAATGGCGAAATGGCCAATGGCGAAGAGCCGGCCGAGTCTGCCGTGGATGACGACGACACCAGCAGCTCTCTCCAGGACCTGGTATTTGACGAAGACGTGGCGTTCCAGTCAGCTTTCTACCAGTGCCTGACGCAGCGCAACCAGCTGCAGGCGCCGCAGAGCACGAATCTGAGCTGCTCGCCGTCGAAACTCGGCGTGAACCTGAGCAAGCGTGAGCGCGAGGACATGCGCGTGGTCTTTGAAGGCGTCGTGTACCGGTACTACTCGGAGTCGCTGCTGCGCCAGGAAGTGCTCTTTGTCACGCCCGACGAGCTGCTCTTTTACCGATCGTACTCGACCTCGGCCGAGAAGCACGTCGCGTGCAGCCGCGTGATCGGCGTGCAGGCGATCAAGCTGCCGTGCGCGGAAGACGTGGACGACAAATGCGCGTTTGTGTTCCAGATCAACACGTTTGCCGAAGAGATCGTGCTCTGTGTGGGCACGGAGCACGCGCGCAACACGTGGATCCGCGTGATCCTGCAGCACTGTCAGCCGCAGGACAACTTTGACCGGTCGTTGCTCGCTGACCGACAGATGCACATTTGCTACGCGGCGAGCAAACCGCTCAAGCCAGCGAACCGGATCAACCTGAACGCGCGCTCGCTGTTTCCTCGGCGTCGACCTAGCGGAGGGGTGATCCCCAAGACTACATCGGAGGACGCGCTCCAGATTGCCAAGAAGACGCTCACGCTCGCGCTGCGCATCCACAGCCGTCTCGAAACGAGCGTCGCGGTCGTCGAGATCCTGGAGTTTCTAAGCGCTGCGAGCGAGTTGCGCAACGTAGACCTCGACGCCCTGCAGCGCGAGTGCTCGCACGAAGCGAAGATGGCATTCTACCTGAATCTGTACCACGCGGTGCTGGCGCACGCGATGATCTCGCACGGATTCCCGCGCAGCAAGGGTCAGTGGGACTTCTTTCTCACGCACATGTGCTACAGCGTGGGCTTGAGGAGTCATTGCAATGGGGTTCCAACCCAAGTGAGCTTGTCGCTCGCGGAGATCGAGCACATGATCCTGCGCAACCGGATGCCGCAAGCTGATCTCCCACATTTGAACTTCAGCAAGTTTATCCACGGCAACAGCATGAACATTGCGCGTTTGGAAGGTTTGGGGGTGGCGCATCCGGATTTTCGACTCATCTTTGCGCTCGCGATGAACCAGAGCGAAATGGACGAGCAGGCCAGTGGTGTGGTGGTTTACGAGCCAGAACGAGTGCACGATCAACTCAACGCCATCGCGCAGAGTCTATTGAAAGACGTTCGAGTGGACACGCATACCAGCAGCAATGGAGACAACCGACGCGACACGATCCTACTGCCGCGCATCTGCGAGTGGTACCGAATGGATTTTGGCGGCGGCGGCTCGCCGCTCAACTGTGTGCGCAAAGTACTGGGCTTTCTAGACGACCGAGTGCAGCACCAAGCGCTCGACGCGCTCGAGGACCCGCTGGCGACCCGCATCAAGTTTCGCGCATTCAAGTACGCGCCAAAGGCGAAGTTGCAGGGACTCAAGCTGCATGAAACCACATTGCGTCCGGTGGTGGCACCAGTTCAAGAAAACATGGCATAAAGCAAAGCAAACTCGAGAGCCAAACGCATTCCACTCAAAATCTGGCAGTCGCTTCTATATATTTATCATTTTGCGCCTCGTCTTCACGTGTTCTGGTTATGAGGCGTGTCTTTGCCGCCGCCGCCGCGCTTGTTCATTTCTTTGCCGCGAGCCACCCTCTCTCTCTCTCTCTTTCTCTTTCTCTCCCTCTCTCTCTTTCTCTCTCTCTCTCTCTCTCTCTCTCTCTGCAAAACTGCTCTCTATCGACACGCTTTTGCTTCGCTTTGCTCTCAGCTGCCTGTCTGGTCATCGTCATCGCACGGGGCAATTCTCTTTCATGTTTCTTCTCTCTTGCGACAACGGGTTTGCATTGGGTGGCTCTGGTCGCAGCAGCGTGTTTCTTTGCGGCGGCGGAATCTCACAGCCGCACTCACTCTTTGCGAGCATGGCGATGTGAGATCATGCGCGCGCATGATGGCGATGCCGCGGATCGGACGAGGCGGGGAAGAGGAGGGATGGATGGATGGATGGGTGGCACATCAAACAAAAAGATTCATAAATTGGCTGCCACACACGCATCACGTTACACCGCTCAGGAGGATTGGAACTGGGGCTGGGACTCGGACTGGGATGGCGAGGACGGTGCCGATGGTGGTGGTGGCGTAGTCTCCGTCGGCTCGTTGTGGTTGTCCGCTGTGATCGACTCGAGCATCTTGACGATCCGCTCGTTCTTGTCCTTGTTATACCGCTCCTCGACGATCTTGAAGTGGTGGCAGTCGCGATCCGCACTAAGAGATGGATGCAATAGACAACCAGCTACATTTGTTAGCATACCAGAACAAAACACCTTGTGAGCAGGAACTATAGCAAGCATACGCACTTGTTGTACGGAGGGATCATGATATCAAGCAGTGCGCATCCGTTGTCGGACGCGGCGTGGATCTGGTGCAGATTGAATCGCCGAGGGTCGAGCCACATGGTGGACTCGGAGGTGTATGCACCCTCTCGACTCACACGAGCCCACTTGACTTTCGGGTCCGAGCCAACAATCCTGTGCGGGTTTCAAAAGAGAGCGGAGAATGGCGAGTGAGTTGAGTGCGCCTCGATTGAGTATAAAGGCAGCGCACACGAGCCGCCACATCCGTTCACTTACTCTGTGCTCTCGGGAACCACTTCTTCTGCGTCTTCTCCGAGTTCTTGAGGCGAAACCAGGTCATAGGATCGAATGTTCACCGAGCCGTACAAACTGCAACAATACATTACGATACAGAGAACAGTACACATACAGATCAGAACCAGAACCACTCACCATCAACGATATGCAGATCTCTCTTGGAAGTTAAAGTCGCTTACATTCTGGTGACGACACTCATGCCTGGATGATTGTGTAGTGGGATGTGAGCGTTTGGCGGCATGAAGAAAATGCTATAGACAAACAGGCATACAGCACAACAGGAAGAAGAGTTAGTCTTATCCACATCCAACAAGCATCCATCAACACACATTCACATACCCAATGTCGATTGTGTCCGACTCCCAGAGCTTCCAGTAGTGCACGTCATTCATCGTCTGCGCCACCTGCGGCGTCGGCACGTGGATGCCAAAGTGGTCGGGCGTCATCATGTTGGCGAGCAAGATCACGGGCGAGAGCATGCACTCGAGCTGCTTCATCGACAGTCGCGTATTCGGGAAGTCTGCGCGCTCGAGACCCAGCATGTGCAGCGTCTGGTGGTGTGTGTACAGCAGACGATGCACCCAGAGCTGCATGCCTGTCATACCCGAGAGCGACTGCTCTTCGACCTTGAGAGCCAGCAGATCCATCTCGTTCTTCGTGTTGCCGTTGCCATTCACGGTCTCTGTGTCTGCGTCCTCCTGGGGCTGCTGCTGTTGCTGCTTTCGTCGCCGACTGCTCTTCTTCTTGCCGTTGCTTGATGTCGACGTCGCTGGCGACGCCACGTCTGGAGGCGGGAGCGCCGGTCCGATCATCCCAGCTGCGTGGCTGCTGGTGCCATTGGATATGCTGCTGCTCTTGCTGCTGATTGTTCCGTTCGGGATCTGCGTGTTGGGGATTTTCTGCGGCCGCGGGTTGCCGTCGAGGTCAAAGTCGGTCTCGGCGAGGCTGTTGCGGATCGAGCGCGGACTGATGATCGGGCTGCCGTTGCACTTGAACACCTGGTGCGGGTCGCCCTCGATGCCGCTGCACGCCTCGCTGGACGGCACGTCGATCTGGATCTTCTTCGTCTCCTTGCGGCGCGGCATGCTGTTGTGACTGTGATGACTACTGTTGGTACTGATTCGGTGTTGGCGGGCCGGTGTGATCAGACGGTGGTGGTGCTGCGGGTGAAACTGGGGTTTGAGCTGCTGTCTCGGCTGTTGCTGTAGTTGTTGCTGCCGAGCCTGAACCTGAAGTTGCTGGTGCGGGAAGTTGAACTCGGCCTGGAAATCCGCGCGTTCGTCGTCCTCGGTCTCGTCGCCGCTACCGTGGCTGCTGTTGTTCGTGCTGCTACCGCTGGGCTTGGGGTACGGGTGGTACGGCTGGTGATGGTGGTGGTGGTGGAGGTGCAGGCTGTGGTGGTAGCTGCTGCTGTGGTGGTGCGAACTGCTGCTGCTGCTGCTGCTGTTGCTCTTCGCGACGAAGGTAGGGGATGCGGTGGCCGCGGTCGCGAGCGTCGCGAGACTGGCAAAGAGCGACTGCGGGACACCTGACGACGCTGGTTGTTGCTGATGCGAGTAACCTGCTTGCGAAGAAGAAGAAGAAGAAGAAGAAGAAGAAGAAGAGGAGACAACAGCCGCGCGGGTGAGTCTCCGTCTACCACAGGCGGCGGCAGTGGCAGTGGCCGTGATGCTGCTGGATCCGCTCGTGGTCATCCCCAGCCAGCTTCCTCTCGCGCACTGCACGCGCATACGCTCTCGCTCAAATCTAGTGGGCGTCTGGAGTGCTCAGTCCGAGCACGCAAGCGCAAATGGCGAATGCGCGAGACAGAAGAAGGGAAGGGGGACAAGCGCACAGGGGGACCCGAGAGGCAGACACCATTCACTCACTCACACAGGCAAGCGAGTGACGATGCAAGCGCAAACCAGCACGCAAACAGCCCACTCACGCGCAAGAGAAACACAAGAAGGCAAAGCAGCGCTCGCTGTGCTTCTGCGTACACGTCTGTGTGCTTGTGGCTGTGCGTGCGCTTGTATAAAACAAGAAATCGCGTCTTACCTGTTTTCCGTTTCTTTAACAGCGCGGGCGACCGTCGCATAAACACACTCCGCCGCGCGCGCGTGTCGTGTGTAAAACAATCGACCGCGGAGCAGACTGGGGTTGCTGGCAGTGGGCGAGCGGAGAGGCTCCGAATGGTTTGCTCTCTCGTCCGAAGAAGCTTCGGGCGCGACTGGCTCGGTGCCTCGCTCGATTCACGGGATTACTGCGTTTTGGCCGCAAGCCTCAAAGCGAATGAGTGTGTCGCGTGATGATGTGGAAGAGAAACGCGCGCCGCACTCACCCTGTCATACAGGATTACAGCAAACAAAGTGATATAGGCCATATCGCCTACAACAGAGAATACCTATATAAAGATGGCAAGGATTCTTTTTACGAACAACCACTTTACAACTGCAGCGCGAACTTATTCCATAGAACAAAGCATAGGTTCGCTCTGGCTTAAATAGCTCGATTTTAGTCAATACTGAAAGAGGATCCGCAACAATGCATCCACTGGTGCATTGCACGATAAATATTCATAACTAGCCGAGCGGCTCCGCTCCGCGAGCGTTTTTTTTTATGTTTGTATGGTGGGTTTTGTTTTGGTCTTTGTTTAGCAACGTTTGCAGTCTCTGGTGCAATAAAGTTTGATAGCGTGTGCATATTATGATCTCTAATATATGGAAGGGACTTTAACTGCAAATATCGTGATCTACCTTCACTCTACGTTCTACCTTGTTTTAGTTTGATCGATCTGAATCCACCTTGTTTTGCTAAAAAGATATGACTCAAGAATGAGAATGAGTCGCGATTTTCTAACTCGATTATCCTGTTACAGAAACCCGAGCCATTTCCTGTTTGAGCGAGAATTCTCACCTTTTCCGATAGTTAAGCTATTGAAAATTCTCAGCACTTTTTTGGTGAGAATTGGCAAAAGGTCAAGTAAAAACCTTGTTTTGACAAAAAAGAGTTCACTCGAGAATGAGCTGGGTCTCCTTAATCCGGTGTTTTCTTTTTTTATCCGGTGTTTTCGTTCTCTGATGTTTTCTAAATGGATATCTCGCTCCTCAGATGGTTTCTAACTCGATATTTCTGTATGCCGATAACCGCGATATAAAACTTGTGAGTTCGTCCACAGAATCCGAGCCATTCTGGGTTTAAAGTCGTGTGAGGTTTTGCACAACCCGGGCTGACTCGGAAAGGAAGAGGTTGTGAGCATTTAACGCAAGCGGACGAGGACACGGAACCAGCGGCGCTGGGAGCGGTGGCAGCAGAGCGAGTTCGAGCGCCAGCACCAGAAAGAGCGTTGGAGATCAAGGAGAAGGGTAGCGAGCCTGAAATTGATTTTGGTTACGAGCAGTCGCCCGAAACCCCGCCGCCACACAACCCGCCACCACGAAGTACCTATCTAGGTACTTTACGATTTCCGGATCGTCGACTCCCGTGCTGGGACTTTCTACACAATTGACAGTGTCGAGATCCAGACTGTCGCGACCTCCACGCGGCAGAGGCAGAGGAGTCTTGTTTTTTTTCAAGTTTTTAAGCTACCTCCAGTCTGCTCAAGACACCCTGGATGTGTGTATATACACCATTGCCTGCTACGATGTAAGCTTTGTTACCGCGCGCGATGGTAGGACATATTTGTCTGCAGAGCTAATTGTAGTTGTGTCTTTCTGTTGTGCTGTTTGACCACACATGTTCAGATAGCAGAAGCGATAATGGATGCGCATGATCGCGGTGTTAGAGTTCGCGTAATAGCAGATCACACGAAGTCGTACAACCACTCCAGTTTGATCCCACTTTTGCGGCGTAACAGAATCAAGATCCACTATCCACCGCATTCCAACCATGTAAAGGTACGCATTTGATGTAGCCCAGCTCGAGGGAATCCTGTTGCTCTGTAGTCTTATGCTGTGATTGTTATTTGTCGATGTTTCCCAGTTCAGTATCATCGATCGGAAGTTTCTTCTCAGCGGTTCCTT